>VYZT01061474.1:41406-79752 GCA_013400735.1 Pomatostomus ruficeps
GGGGGCGGGCCCGAGCGGCGCGCGTGCGCGGCGCGTGAGGCGGCGGAGGCGGGGGAAAATGGCGGACGGCAGAGCCGAGGGGGAGAAGGCGAAGCGGCCGCAGCCCGCAGGAGGTGAACATGTAGCGCCTCTCGCCGCGGAGCTGTGGGGTGGGAACGGGCTCCGGGCTGGCCCAGCAGGGGTGGGGGGGGTCCAGGTGTGCCTCACCCGGCCGTGAGCTGCCCGGGCCGGGCCGTGCGGTGCCCGGCCCTGTGGGGAGAGGGGGTGGCCCGGGCCTGAGGGGGCTGCGCTGGAGGAGAGGCCAAGTCGGGCCTGCTGTCCTCGGCTTTACAGGCGCATTTGTAAAGATACACCAGCTTCTCCTTGTCCACGCAAATGAGCTCTTTCTCTCTCGTAAAAATACACGGAATACTTAATGCCGTGTTTTGAGAGAGATACGACTATTGCTGTCTGCAAGGATGAAGACAGAGCCTTAAAGATTAACATTCAGTAGTTATGATACCTTTTTTATAAATGGGTACAGTGATTATTCTTTAATCGCTGTTTTAAGCATTTGGGTTTGTTTTTTTTTTTTTTTCCTGGCAACAATCTGTAAGTTTGCTGTTTCGTTTTATAGTATTTATATTATGATTGGACAGTCTTGTAATTTCTGTACTATTTGGTTTGAAAATTTTAATTGGGTGTTTCGTTTCTTCTTTCTTTCGTTAACTTAAAGTTGAGAGGACAGTGTCCTTGCAAAGATAAAGCTTTTCTTTCCTGGTGTGTTTCTTTTTTTGTTTTACCTGAGTTTTGGTGGGGTTTCTTTTGTTTCAGTGTATCTGTAGGGAGAGGGCACTTCTTAGATCTGTCGAAAAATTAAATCCGGCTTGTAAACCAATCAGGATAACCTCAACAGTGAATGTTATTTCTGATAATCACTGACATTGGTACAGTATTACTTGATTTTAGGTAGTTCCTTGACTTTTGGTTCTCTGTTGGGCTTTGGTGGCTTTTTGGTTTTACAAGTTGCCTTGAAGTAGGTTTATTTAGTAATACAATAACTGGACAGCATCAGTACATCAGTAATTCATACCGTCTTGTGTGCTGTTTACTGTGCTGAAACATGATCTGAATGAGTTGAGGAATGTTGGCCCTAAGGAAGAACAGTTACTCCCTGATGATTTTTGAAAGCAATTTGCAATCTTTAGCTTTTGCCAAGATAGCGGGGTTTATCTTGAAATTATCTTAGGTGTGACTGGTTGGTTCCCACATGCCCCAGTGGTCGCACTCCCAGGGACAACAGATCCTGGTGCAGCTGGCACTATCAGTCTTGGCACTTCAGCCACCTGGACAGTGGAAGTTGTCCACTCCTGTGGTTTGTTGATACGTCTGAGTAAAACTTAGCTGTGGAGCAGGACAACTTTTTGTTTCTGCAGTCCATGAAAAGGGCACCAGTCAGTCCAGTTTGGAAATAGTACTGGTGCTTTCTGCAGGGGAAGTGTGACCTCCAGGAAATAATAAAGTAGCCTTGATATCTTGGAATATATGCACTGGCCTGGGAGATGGTAAGGACCTGTTTAATGGTTAATATGTCTGCATTTCTGTTTCCTGCAGAAATCAAAGAGCACAACGGCTCCTTCCCCACCTTCCCCCATTTTCCTGTGCCCCTTACAGCTCTCTCAGCAAGTATGAGTGATTCTTTCAGCAGTCTGGAGTTCATCCTATGGCGAGCCTAGTAGAAATAACACTCAGAATGCAGTGCTAATAGGAGCTAATTCTGAGAGAGATGCTTTTTAAGACTTGGTGAGAAAACATGTGGGTAGATTGTATTAGGCTTCACTTTGTGCTTAGCCTTATCTGAGAATTTGCACCTAAAAGAAGTAAGCTGTAGTGTAATAACCTTCAAGCTAGCGCTAGTTTAGGAACCTGGACTGGTTCCCTGTGCCCTGAATTTTGGGCTGCTATGGGTTTGGTATGTTACGAAATAGAAGACTTAGCCCTGTGGTTCCAGCACTTTCAAGGCCAGTGGATCTTCTACCTACCCTTGAATCACAGTCTCTAGTGTACCTAGGCTGGTCTTGGAATGTTCTGTTCAGTGTGATTTCATGGACTAGCCTATGGATGTTCTCATAGTCTCTGCAGACTGCTGTTTGGTAAACTGTGCTAAGACAGCTACCAGTACCCAAGGTCACTTCTGTAAATTTTGATTGTTTCTCTTTCCTCCTTTGTTTTTCATTTTTATGGCTGTGTTTTCTGGATCATATTTCTAGTACCATTTTTTTAATACAGTGAAACTGATTAAAGCTACAGTTTTTTTGCGATTGCTATATTTCTGAAGGTGAATGATGGATCCATTTTTGTTTCAATCACTTATTATCTTGATACGTGGAAGAGTGGGGTAGAAGTGGTATATCCTGCTGCTTATGATTTGGGAAATAGCGGACAAATATATATATAGATTGAGTCCCTAGTTTTTCTCTTTTCCTGATGTTGTTTGCTTCTTTTTTTTTCCTCAGAGCTACAATCTTGTTGACCCCCTGTTCAGACCTTCCTCTCTCCCATTGCTTCATCTTACATAGTAGCTTTTTGCATTAGCAGTGCAAAGAGCTTTATTCCCTGATGGTCTGAATTTGCTGTGCATGGAAGGTGCTGTTCTCCACTTGATGTGATGAGGAACTTGTGCTAGCTCCAGTTGTTTTAAACTGCTACTGTGAGCACTTCCCTGTCCATTCCCTAAAGTGTGTTGGTTTTCTCCCTCCTGCTGCTGCTGCAGTGGTTTGCTTATTGCAGCAGCAGGGAAGTGTCTTTTTGCTGAAGCATTTACTCTGTTCAGTATGAGTTTCCCAAGGACACCTTTGTCTCTTGGTGTAGCTGAAGAAGCTGATTCTATAGGAATGAAAATGTTACTTGAATGTTTCTTCTCTGTGGATCACTGTTCAGCTGCTGTGTTTTCCATGACTATACCAAACCAGAAAAGATGAAATCTATATATATGTTTTTTTAGTGCTGGTTCCTTCCTCAAGCAGAGCTTGGCAGATTTATTACAGATGAGATGCGGACAAGCAGTGACTTGAAAGATGATTGAGACAGCCGGCCTCACTGTAGTCACTCCCATGATTTTAGAGTTGTGCCAGACAAGCCTAGAGACTGGCATGGACATGATTTTGTAGAAATTTAGTAGAATTAATTTTAGCTTAGATTATCTACTCTAGATTTGGAATTGGGATTCCAATTATGAAAGCTTATCTGTGGCAACTTAAAAACGTAAAAAGATTTAGCCATCTACATTTAATTTACTACATGAACTTTGACTTCCATACTAAATAAAGAGATGGTGCTTCAAGATTGTTTTCCTGGCTCATACAAGAAGGTCTTTACAAGTAGTGGAGTGCTTGCAGTTTCTTCTCCTCTTTGTGTTTTGCTGTCCACTAAATATACATTGGTGGAAACTGCTGTCACTAAAAACATCTTACCTGTTGCACTCAAAGTATAATGCTTTTTGAGGTTGCTGCTCCCATCAATCTGCTCAGTAAAAGTAGCTCATCTTGGTAAGTTGTTTCGACTTCACCAGGACCTGAAGAAGAGGCAGAAAAACCTGTGAAAACTAAGACTGTTTCTTCCAGTAATGGAGGAGAAAGTTCGAGTCGCAGCGCAGAGAAACGAGCAGCTAATGAAGAAGCTGAAGACTTCACCACAAAGCCTGCTCCTGCCAAAATGTCCAAGTTTGGATTTTCCATAGGCAGTCAGACAACAAAGAAGGCATCTGCAATATCCATCAAACTGGGAGCAAATGTAAGTTTACTGAGGGCTTTTAACTTTAGGGAAACTGAGGGAAAAGGGAAGAACTTTGGGGAAGCTTCCTTGCAGAAGGAAGCCTTGGATCCCATGAGGGTAACTTGGGTGAAGTTTAAGCAGGCGCTGCAGGGCCAGCTAGTCACACATGTGTAAGTACTTCAAGGTGATTAATAACAGGTCAGTAGTCTCAGGAAGCATAAGATTTGATTGAAATGAACTGTAGATCTTTGAACATACAGAATAATTTTGTAATGAGATTTGATAAGCCTGCAATAATTTCCTGAGGGAAATGAGACTTGTTAAGCTGTTCAGGTTACTTTGAAATGAGTGCTGGGAGCTTCATTGGCATAGGATTCTTAAAGCTAGAAGGAAGCATCTCCTAGATGGCTTAATATGTTATCTTCCACTCCAAAGATCTTATTTTAGCATGGGGAATTGTAGCGTATTTCCGTGATTTTGCCTGTTCTTTGCAGGGTCAGCATGATTTATTTGTGTTAAATGCAAGGGATGGGGCTTTGTTACAATCTTCTAAGAATTCTGATCCCCTTGATTGTTCAGCACAAGGTATCCTTGTGCTTGTTTGAATGTGAATCCGATGACTCTCTGTACTTCAGAGCACTCCCCTACTGGCTTGGCCAAGGACAAGCCAGGGGCTGCCTCTGTTTAATACAGTTCATTTGCATTGCCCACATATCACCGTGATGGATACATTATGAATAGTTGTCTGCACAAAATTCAAACTGGAATCATGAAAGCCTTGCACCTGCAATGCCAGTGTTTTAGAGATCTGCAAAAAATTAAAAAGGAGCTCTGTTACTCTGAGGTGGAAGGGAGATACAGGCTGGCAGCATTCTAGGGTATAAATGCAATCACGTCAGCTCAGACTTTGGAGAAATAGACAAGGCTGCCTTCTCTGAGCTTCTAGCATGCTTCAGCTTTTCATGTCCAAAGTGGCAATAAATTTGGCTTAAGATTTCTGGTTCACTGAATTTAATGGGTGACTGACAGTGCACCACTTGGGACAGTGCTGAAACTTACCCTGTTTCTTTTCAGTCATTTTTACTCCCTTAGTACATTACCTATTCCTTGGGCACAGATGCTTTAAAAGTGGTGTGGTGTTTATATGTTGTACAGTGTCCGTGAAGAACAGCTGTAGGCAGTTGCATAAGGGCTCTGCTGCAGTACCAGCTTCTAGGAGTGCGTATTAAAGAATTGCCAATGAAGGCAACATGGAGACAGCACTGTGTAGGATTGATTTAGTGCGGTAGTACCAAACTGCTGATAGTCACTTGTTTTTTTATCAGTGGTGTTGAAGTAACTTTTGGTACCACTGTTCTATTATATGTAACAGTTGTGAGTTCAGTTGACAGCTCCCTACACTGCAAGTAGAGGAATAAAAAATTATTATTTATTAACTTTATATTAACTTAAGTTTATATTAATTGGTCTGTGTGAGACACACTGATAGTTTAAAAGCATTGAATTATTTTAAGCCAGAAACCTGTCAAGTTGTTAAAATAGAAGAAAATAAACATATTCATTTTTTCTGACATTGATGGATAAGAATATCCCAAAAGAATAATGGAAATAGTGACACAGTAAAATTTTGAATACCACAAGTTGTTCAGGTTCTGTTTTAATTGTTCATGTTATGCACCAGTGGCTGAGTACCCCTGCAGTGTGCTAGAAAGTTAAGACCTGCATGTGGGGAGTTGTAATATGAGAGGGCTCAGCTTGCTGCTCAGAGTGATCACACATAAATGAGCAGTCATTTTCCTTTTTCATTAGAGAATCCTTCATGTGCTTGATTCAGATAAAAACTTTTCCCCCTGGTTGCCCATTTCAGCGAAGATGTTTGACTTAATTTTACCAAAACACACAAAAAGCCAAGGGTAGCTTTTTTCAGTTAGTAGACTTACTTTACTTGTGCATTTCGTCTTTTTCAGAAGCCTAAAGAGCCTGTTCCAACCCTGGCTCCAAAAACCCTTTCTGTAGCAGCAGCTTTCAATGAAGATGAAGATGTGAGTAATAAGCCAGTGATCAACACAAAATACCATTGGTATGGTAGGCAGAGAGCGTGGGTTATTTATGGTTCTTCACATAAATGTCAGGAATTTTCAACCTAGAAGCATCTCTTGATTCTGATTAAGAATATACAATTTCGTAGCGCTGTGTTGGTTTGAGAAATCATTAAAGTGTTGATAACTTCTCCCTGAAAATAAGATGCACAGCATAATTTGTATTAATAGTTGCTTTCTCTAGGCTTCATTAAGGGAAGGCAAAGGAAAGTTGTGCTTCTGGTTTGCTAAATATTTTGTTACCATTTTACTGCTCCTTCTTGCATAGAGGCGAACAAAGAAGTTTGTATTTTGTTCTGTAACCTTGTAGGACCTCCACTGTGTCCAAAGTCACTTTGCTGTGCTGTAGGGTTGCAGTGCAGCCTTTACCCTGTCAGGCATTTGAAGTGTTCAAAAGCAGGCACCCAGCCCTGCTCTGACCTCCTTTGTCCCTGCAGAGCGAGCCCGAGGAAATGCCCCCAGAAGCCAAGATGCGCATGAAGAACATCGGAAGGTAGGGCAGCTTTTAACTGTGCTTTAGAGCAGGGTGAGTGCGTGAGATCCCTCCCCAGCTCAGGTCACATCTTGCGGATGGTTTAAGAATGCAAGGAGATAGAATAGCTTAAAGAAGCATTTCTCCAGAAACAAGGTTTTCAAACGTTTCATCTAGAGGTTAAAAGTAGTACATTTGCATTTGAACTTTGAATGTTATTTGCCTTTTTTTGAGGAAGAAATTGAGTCTGCATTAAATAGAAGTTCATTTTTTTCTTGTAATAGGTAGGAATTCCTGCTTGTCTCTACTTTGTGTTTCTCTAGTTCTCTTACAAGTTGCCTTGAAGTAGGTAGTCTGGTCATGTTTTTAAACTCATGTGCAAGGGGAAGATAAGAATCATCTCTCAGAAAGACAAAGAATTGCTTCTTTGTAATAAATTATGTAATTCTTATGCTTGCCACAGATTTGAGATGGTAGAGGACCAGTCCTAAAATAAGTAGAGACCTTCTCAGAGGAGGCTTCACTTAAATTAGGGATGAATTTGTATTTTTAGAGGTGTTTATCATGTTAGACTGCTTTTAAAAGTCAGTGACTCTGGAAGTTCTCTAGTTTGGGGGTTTTTTTTTTCTCCATTAGCAAATCTGGATTCTCAGTTTCTTAATCCTTGCAACAAATTCTTCACAGCTAGCAGCAGTTACTGCCACTGCCACCTCCTGTCCTGCCCCAGCTCTATTTTGATTTACTGTGGAGAGATCAGTTCTGTGGCCAGCTTACGTTGCTAATAGTGAGGGTCCTGATGGAACAGAAGGAAATGTGTGGTAGTTTCTGGGGCAGGTTGGGCTTGAAATTGGCATTTTCTGTGTCACATGGCACAGACTACTGTAGTTGATCTGACTTTCTCAACTGCTCTTGTTTTACTTTTCACAGGGATACGCCAACCTCAGCAGGACCAAATTCCTTCAATAAAGGAAAGCATGGATTTTCTGACAACCAGAAGCTATGGGAACGAAATATAAAATCTCATCTTGGAAATGTCCATGACCAAGAAAATAACTAAGTGATGTGGATTACAAGTTGGGTGTTTGGGGGGAGGGGAGGGTATAACATTAAAGGAACAGTTTCCTTTTTTAAGAATGGTATGAGACTATCTTTGGAGCCACTTTTTTAAGATTTTGAGTGGTACACTAATAAATGAGTTTGAAATTAGAGGTAATTTATGTTTTGTATACAGATTTCAAGGCATTTGCTAATTTTGTAGTTCATGTGATTAGTTTCAAAAGGTTACAGATAATAAAGAAATTGGAGTGGTACCTTTCTAAGATAATTTTTTTTTGTGAGTGATTAAGTAAGGTGGATGAAAAAGGTTACTGTCTCTTTAATCAGGTTAAAATTGAATGCTCTTGCATTCTCACTTCTGGCTCCCTCTTCATAATAGGAGAAACAGTTGACTCCTTGGAATTCTGCTAAAGAGAGTGAGCATTGTCTTGTGCTAGAAGTGTTACTGGACTATTAATTTGAATATAATCTTACACAGGAAATAATAAGAACCTGGATTTTTTTCTCCCTGCAGTCACCTTTTGTTAAGTCTCTGCAAACTAGGAATTATGTTGCTCTGAGTGGCTCTGGTAACTTAGCTCTGATTTTGTTTAAAACTTCATGTAGGATGTGTAACCTTCAGTGGCCTGTTCTGTCCTAAGGAAATGGGCCTTATCTGTATATTAGATACAGTCTGTAAAGAATATTCACTACAAAGGTAAATCAGTATTTTCAATGTGCTCCTTTTAAATCATTAGCCTTGAGTAGTGCTTGTTAGCATTTCCTAGTGGTACACAAAAGCCACCACCAAAAATACAAGCTAATGTACATTAAGCTTCACCTTTGGTTGAAATATTTTTCTTTACTATGCCTAGAAGGAATAAAAGCCACACCAAAAATTGATAACTCACAGCTTAAGTATGAAAAATCTAAGATGCACTTTCCCTGTCTTGCCATTTAAGACAGAATGCCTTGATGCCTCTGACCTCAGTGGACACTATCAGGTCAAAGAATGCTGTATCTGCAGTCCTGATGTTTCTAACAAGCATCAGCTTCAGAAATAAAACCTGACCTTTTCCTGCCTGTCTTCCTTTTGCAGTGATTTTCAGCAGTGATATGAATCTGGTCAGTTTATTTCTTAGCTTTCATACTGCAGAGCAGTGCTGTAGGATTTCAGTGCAGTAGTGACCATCTAAATTTCAGTCTAATTTAGATTGCATATTTGTAAAACATTTTACTAACAGAACTGGTTAAATAGAACATTATCAACAGCAACCCCTCCCCTACCCCAAACAAACATAAGGTTTTTTTTAAACCCAAATACCTGATAGTGTCAACCACTAAATTAATTTCAGCTGGGAACTTGTAGAATTCAATACATTAATTGCTTTCATCCTGCCTCTAAAACCATCTTCTTCCTATAGTTGAACTTGCAAGTGCAGAAAGGAAAGTGCATCTTGAAATGTATTTTTTTATTATTATTATTATTATTTTAGAAAAGCTCTGACCACTTAGACTTTTGAGTTTGTAAGTTCTAAAAATATTTTTTTGTATTTTTGTATTGTATGTGTAATCTTTTTTCTTTTGAAGTCTGATGCAGTTGAATACCTGTAACTGTTTTCTTTTAAAAGCCTTGTTATAAACTTAACATAAAAATGTATACATTATTTTTTTTCCATAGCAGAAATATTTGGTTTATTTAAAACAAAAAACACTTTTAAAACTGACTTTCAGGACTTCCAAAACCAATTTGGGCATTACTGGAACTAGGCAAGACAAACTTTTCACTTATTTTCATCACATGTGGTTATGTTTGTCTAAATAAATCCCTTTAAGATAGTGGTAATTCATAGTGAATAGCTATTTTCTTGTGCTCCTCAGTAGCTGGTTCATACTCTTATCAATCACTTTTATAGGAACAAAGCAAAACAGAACTTCAAATAAGAGAATGACTTGGAGATCTCTTCTTGTTTTAGTTAACCTATCACCACTGTCTTCCACATCTTTGGCTCGGGTAGATAATTCATACCCAGAATTTCCTTGTACTTCAGAATCATTTAGGAAATTGCTAGGCAGAAGAGCAGACATGCTGTGAAATACCTTCCATGCAACTGAGAGAGCAAAAGTTGTATTTATCTTCCTACTTCCATGGTCAGTAAATAATTCTAGACCTTGTGAGAGACTGCAGAAATCTCAGCTGAAGGTGAGCAGTGATCCTGCTTCACCCAATGCAAGTGTTCTCTTCTCTGTCCTTCATGAAAGCAAATCCATCAGGATGGCCTCAGTCCCCTCAGGACTGAGTGCCAAACGAGCTGAATTTTGTCTCTCCAAGGTGTGAGCTGGTGTCTAATATCTGATGTTTGTAAGAACAAACTGACTGACCTGAACCATATCATCGAGGCAAATGTTAGCTGGGACTAACTTGAAGCTGTAGGCTCTTGTTAGAATAGTCATGGGTTTTGCATGCAGAGAGCCTTGTTTTGTCTTGTTCTTGGTGTTATTTTTGATTGGTTGAGTAATTTGGCTTTTTTTTTCCAAGGATGTTCAAGAATCCTGAAACTTATGACAAACGAGCTGATTTAGCTATGTTGGAGTGCTTCCTGGAGGTATGCTGAGACCTTGTAGAGCGAGGTGTGTGTGCCTGTCAGTGGCCAGCTTGTGTAGTATTACCCCAGGGGGCTCATGCTTGCTTAGCAGGAATTGGCACCGGAGCAGCCTGCAGAGTGCTGATGACATAAGGTGAAGATGTGAATGGTTACCCAGTAACCTCTGGGCTGCCCTGCAGCTGGGCTGTTCTGAGGCTGCTGGCTTCTAAATGGATGCAAACTTGTCTAACTATATTAAAATAATAAAAAAGCCCAACAATCTTCCCCCCCCCCCNAAAAAAAAAAGGAGAAACCCAAACCAGCCCCACCAAACAGAGTGGTGAACTCCTGGTGGCAGTGTTTCAGGCAGTGCTGGGTGTAGCCCCTTATCTAATTTCATTCCTTTAAAGTGTGGGAGAAGCATGGCCCAGATTCTCAGAATGAAGATTTTACCAGCAGGAAGGAGTCCCCAGCCTGTCTCTGAGGTACCTGAGGGATGCCATTTCACAGCCTGTGTCAGCAGAGATGACCCAATCAGGATATTGATTGAACTTTGGCAAATCCAACTGTGGTTGTCCGGGAGCAGCACAGCAGCAGCAGCCGCAGCTGCCGTCAGGCCTGGGGAGTCTCATCTCCCTGACTGCCAGGGTTGTAGAGTGCCCCTTTGTCAAAAGTCACAGGACTCTGCTGAGTGCCGTGTGCTGGCTTTACCAAAGTTGGTGTTCTGAAGAGATTTGGGAGGAAAAGTCACTTTTTGAGAAAATGGTGATTTATGTTTCCTGAAGAGGCAAATGGGTTTTAAATTGGAGTTCACTGGTGTCACTTAGAACTCTTTCTAGGCTGCTGTAAGGTAAGATAAATGTTTGGAGAAGCAAGAGTGTTTCAAGAAGGCTTTTTGTCTAGTTGGTAGCCTTAAAGGGTGTTCAGCAAAGAGGTTGGGGTTTTTGAATTTCTTATAAAACTGCAAATTGAGGAATGCTCAGTAATTCTGCCCTTAAGCTACAGAAGGAAAGGTTATGTTCTAAACTCGCCAGAATTTGTTGTTCAGTGCCTCTGGCATGAGACAATAGAACACCATAAATATTGGACAATTAACAATTTGCCTTTTACTTTATCCTCTGAACACATCTGTTATTTCTTCTGGTTTCATTAACAAAAAGATCACCTACTGTTGTCTAATTTTGAAATATTGGCATCTTATGTACTGCTTATTTAGGAAAACTGCTTGTGTCTAACAATATGGAGCCATTGCCTGGGGGTAGGTGCATAGTTATCCATGGAATTAAAAGCACAAAACATCAGCTTGAACTCTGGATACAGCATGTTCAAGTCATGTTTGCAAACTTGCATTTAGCAGTCTGCAATGGTGGGAGCCCAGGATTTACTTCCCAAACCTTTGAACTCTGCAGCTTTTTGAGGTCCTGGCACTCTATACCAGCTGCCCCTCAGGCTGCATAGGAAGGAGGCAGGAATGGCAGCCATGTCATGGCTGGTAATCAAAGCATGAAGTTCCTGATGCAGTGGCATGGAGAGAGGTCTTGAAAACCTCTGCTCAGCACGTCACTCAGTTCTTAAATTTGTTTCTTGGGATTGGATATTCTGATGAGATGGATACACAGAAAGTGGTTTTGGTTCTGTAGCAAGAGCTCCACTGAAACTTGAAGGCACGAGCCCATATTGATGTGTTCCTGGCAGTACAAGTTACTAATCTAAAGTTAATGCAAGTTACAATAAAAACGTAATTATTGCTCCTTTTCTCCCCCAGCTGTCCCTAATTTGTAAACGTGGTAGTCACATATAAGGTGTTGGCTCAGTCCAGAATCACAGCAGTGCCTTGGTGACAGAGGTGCAGCTGTGGGAGTTCTCCCTGCTCGCAGCAGCTGCCATCTCTACAGCTGCAGGCACTGAACTGTGAAACCAGGGCCTAAGGGGGTGCTTTAGCTTTGTTACTCAGGTGCTTGTGTAACAATCCTGTTCATGTGTGACATTTAAAGCCATGACAAGAGCTTGGGCTACTCTACATCTGAAAGCACCACCTAACTCAGCCATGCTGTAGGCAGGGCACCTGACCCCCGAGGAGAGACAAAGCCTGCAGGACAAAATGTTTCCTAGGGGAACGAGAAAAACTTACGTTCTGCAAAGTCCTTTAAAGGTCACACGGGACTTGTAAGGACGCTCCCCACCAGCCCTGCACTTGAGGGTGACAACAGAGTGACCACGGCCTCTCGTCTGTAGCACCTGGAACTTACCTGCGTGAAAATTCATAGTGCTCTAGAAATTCATGGGGCTTCCTTTAACAGCAAGGAATGCATGGTTGTAGCTCCAGCAGAAAAAAAGCGGAGCAAAATTATCCACACATCACTTGGCTGTTGTGCATCTACAGCTCCATCCCTGTGGAGTAGCAGTTGTGCAACAGAAGCCCACCTTACTCCTTCAGCACTCAGCCTTTTGAAATCCCTGTTTTTCTTTGATTATAAACTTAGCTTGGTTACTTACAGGGGCTCACAGAGGAGTTAATATACTGAACAGCTCCTAGTGTTCCCTTAGGATGAACCACAGAAGATGATCAGGCTTTCTGCAACATGGGTGCTGCCTTGAAGATCCTGTAACAGCAAAGGGAAAGGCACAGGACAGTTTGTTCCCAGACCTGGAGGCAGCTGTACAGCTCATCCTTCAGCCAGGAGAGTGCCAGTGGAGGACAACTTCCACACCACAACCCCTGCTCAAATATCCAGCCCACGGCAGAGGCCAAGACAGAAGTGCTGGCTGGTGCTTGCTTTGGGGTGCAGTGTTGTGAACACCCAAGTCAGGAGAAATAACATCTGAAACAACCCAAAATGGTTACAGCTGGGTACCGGGGAGCCGAGCCCAAGGACTTGCAGCCAAAGCAATTCCAGTATCAATATACACAGTGTTTCATTAGCACTGTGCTCTTGCACAGCCATGTGCTGACACAATTCAGGAGGGCCCTGTGTTTCGTTTCCTCACACAAGATAATTCTTTGACACTTAAGCAAAAATTAGAAGGCAGGCTTTACTAGAACTATTCAGGCCAGAATCTGTCTATATATGAAAAGTGAAATACTGAACAGGAATAAATAATTCTGCAGCACCTTCCTTCCCAAGAAAAAAAATAGTTTCTTGAAAGAGCAATTAATGGCAGAGCTCAGTTTATTTGATGACAGAAATAACCATAACTTTATACATCTAACACTAAATAAAAACAGCAGAATGTACAAATCAAATTGATTATGTACAGGAATTCACTAGGAATACTTAATGAACAAACACTTCTCATGAACTTTATTTTTAAAAAATCAGACACCAACTGCGTATTTGCAGTCAGACTTTTGCAGAAGGGTGGTGAATGTCTTAAGTGCTGAAGTCCAAAGAAAAACATAAGGCAACTCCACACATCTGGGAACAGCAAAGCCAAGAGTGACACTCCCTACTTACCTCACGCCGCTCTGAAAAGGTAAGGCACAGCATGTTGGGAAAGGGGTGCACAACGTTCAGCTTTGGCATTCCTGGCTGAATCTTGTTTAGAAAACAACCTTTTGCGATTTGTCTGGTTGTGGTTGTTTTTAAACAGCAGATCACTCAGTCAGTAAAAGCATTTTGACAGTGGATAAGAAGGCTCCGAAATTCAGATTCACTTTCGCTTCTTCCAAAGGTTGGGCAAATAAATAAATGCACCAAAGATTAAACTAAGGTGCCAGTAATATTCTTTTTTGTAAGGTAACACACTAAATATACAAATAATGTTCTAGCACTATTTACAGCTGGTTTTCCTTGAACACTTCTCTTTAGTAATACATAATTAAATACATAAGTAAATTTTCAAGTTTACCTAGTGCTCTTTTAAATCTTTTTCCATCATAATGGCAGTATTTTAATTTTATGCAGGATGGCTATCTCCAGATTCTTTACCATACAAAAATTCAAGTTACAGCTAGCAGTAATTTTTTTTAATATTCATTTTAGTTTTATCCATTTGGTAATTAGAAAATAATACAATTGTAAAGGGCTGCAGGATATATAAATAACTACATGATTTCTCTGAAATAAGACCCTGACTTTTGAAATAGGCATCTACAAATTTATTTGGATCCAAGACAGGAACTCAAAAAATTTTCAACAACTGCTTATCTACAGAATTGCAAAGTACGAAAAGAATAGTCCATTCTGTAGCTTAGTAGACAGATATCCACATAGTTAAATAAGATGAAAAGTAGAAATACTAATTCAAATGAGGTGGTTACTTTGCCACAGGGTTTGCTTAAATTTTGTTCAGTGTATCTGTCTCACAGGTAGCACAGAGTTATATGCACACCACTTTATTTATGAAGTTTACCCTGCAATATTAGAGGTTTCTGGCTGCTCAGGTATCTTGCTGCTGTCCAAGGTAGGAAATACATGACACCACTATAGACTGAGAAGAATTTAAACTACAGCTCTGATTGTTCACATGCAAAGCACTTTCAGTTTCCTTGACAGACATGCTGCTTGCTTAAAAAACCACACAGCAACAAAGGAACCTACACCTTGTACAGATTAAGATGTGCCCTGTTTGTGGTATTAAACCAGGGACATGGAAACCTGGGCCCAGTGCAGCTGTCATTCACACCTGCAGAAGCAAGGATTTGTTCACCTATTTGGTGTAACACCAGGTATCAACTGGCCCTAGAAGCATTTTCCTTAAAGCAGCAGTAATAAGGTCTTCAAGAGATTCTGGTAATTTTGAGACTAATCTAATTTTTACCCCATAGTAAGATTTTCATATTTCTCTACCCTGATACTGTCCTGTGTCCTGCTTGGGAATTAGCAGGGCCCTTCCTTTCAATACAAGACAAGATCAGTCCGTAACTAGCTGGACTTCTTCAGTTCCCAAAAAAGTGTGCCATTAGACCTTTTTCCTTTGACGGTTTCTACATCCCATGTAAAGCAAAATTAGAAGCATCCATCATCAGGCTGCCTGCTTTGGGTACATACATCAGTGCTGGCAGTAGCTTCCAAACAAACATTGAGCTAAACCTGGCTGTGCACAGAGGCTGCAGTGTAAGCTCCTCCCTTACAAATGAAAAGTTTACTTCTCTAAGTAGTCTCCTGTGGTGGGCTG
The DNA here is from genome assembly GCA_013400735.1 of Pomatostomus ruficeps. Classification (NCBI taxonomy): domain Eukaryota; kingdom Metazoa; phylum Chordata; class Aves; order Passeriformes; family Timaliidae; genus Pomatostomus; species Pomatostomus ruficeps. The sequence goes on from VYZT01061474.1 coordinate 56,469, forward strand.
TCCTCTGGCCAACTTAAATTCACAACCATCTTGGAGAACCAATTCCTCAGACTTCAGCAGGTCCCTGCCCATGATCTATAAAACATTTTGCAGCACTTTGCTGAACCTTGGACCAGCCATCCACACACCTGGAATTTAAGTTCTTCAGAACTGGAATTCACTAACTGCCACTGGTGCACTTGCCCAGAGAAAAAAGCTTCCGTTTTTCTGTATGTCACGTGACGCACACGCTACACAAAGCATTCTACCAGCTCCCTTGTCTTGGGAGTAAACAGACAGAATCCAATACAGGTAATTTCCTCACAAACTTGATGAAATGCACATTAAAACAAACAGAAAAGCTACCAATAGCTGTGCATTTCTAGTTTTTAGTGCAGCCTTTTAATATAATTTTTACCTTTTAATTTTTCAAAGTTACAGTATGATACTTACTCCATGACACAAAAACATTACTTTAACCTTTTTTTTTAAAGTTATAGCCAGTATAGAAATCTTAGCTTTCGAAGTTTTGGCCCACACAGGACTATTGGAACATTTTCCCTCTGATGCGTGGTGCAGTATTCTGTCATCACAACATTCAGTACCGAGGATTAACCATTTGAAAACAGGCATCACTGAAAGCCTCAGATAACCCATTAAATACTTGGCTCTCACAGATTATAGAACCTTATCCTTCTTGCTTCCTCATAGACTAAAGTGACTCTGTCGTTGTTACATGGGCCACTTCTACCTCTACAGTTTCAATGGCCTGTGTCACTTCAGCCATTTTCTGTCCTTGCTGTTGTGCCAATACGTAATTTACCACCTGCATGATGCTTTGGTCAGAAAGGGTAGAGACTGATGTGCATTCCTCAGTAGCCGCAACTGCTTCGATGGCTTCGAGCGTCTCTCCCGTCACCACCACAGTCTCGCCCTCACCAGCACCAAAGCTGATCTCAGTTTCTTGCTCCTGCATGTCTGACGCTAAAATGCTGATGGCGTGTTCCACCTGCGTCCCCTGGTTGTGAAACTGCAGTGTGTCTTTTTCCAGCATGATTTTGCAGGGTATGTAGTCCCTGTGGAACTTGGTCATGTGCTTGCGCAGGGTGCGTGCATCTATGTAGGCCTCGTTGCACACAGGGCACACGTAGGGCCGCTCCCCGGTGTGCGTCCGCACGTGGCGCTTCAGGGAGCGCGCATCCGCCCAGGCCACGCCACACGTCAGGCACTCGAACGGCTTCACACCTGCGCGCGGAGAGAGCAAGGGTGACGCAGAGCCCGCACAGACCCGGGAACAGGGTCAGCAGGGACGGAGGAACAGCAGCGACAGGGGAACAGAAGCAATACTGCGACTTTTGCCGTGTAAGAAAGAGATCCTGTGTACCATTTCTGTGTAACGATACAATGCAGGCATAACGCATTAAATGGTGAGATTTTCCATAAGTGCCCAGCCCAATCCAACACTTTCCTTCTAAAAAACTTTTCAAGATTCCTTTTAATGCAGTTTCTTTCTTAAGTGCACAATGCTTAATGGAATTCTAATGATTTTTTTTTGCTGGTGATGCCTTTCTGAAGCCAAGTTTTACATCACAGAATTTGTCACTTACATTTCCAGTCACCCTTTGCTTCTGTAAATCCTCCTGTACACCTACAGCTTTACCTCATCTCTTCCACACTGCATATGTTCAATTACAGCACCTGATTGTATAATCTTATTTTCCCTCATAACATCTGAGTTCTGTGGTCTGTAATATCTAACGGGGCATGTGAGTGGTGACAAACACCATCTTACTACTGGCTTTTCCTCTGGACAGTTACTGTAGATTTAGGCTAGGTATCTACTACAGGACACTTTCTCTGTTTAGAAACAAACATAAAATCTCCATTTCAAGTTAGACAGCTATCAGATTTACTCATAAGAGCTCTTTAAAAGGAGACATGCTTCAAAAAAATGAGGGTTTTGCCCTGAGACAGGAGAACATATAGACTCCCAAAACAGCTGGAAGAACCAAATACTCAAAAATCAATTTCATACTTCATCTAAAGTAAAAATGTACACACTTCTTTAACAAAAAATACAAAATTTCCCCCAAACATCATATAGTTTATTGCTTGTCATAAATTAAGAAATTGATCAATTTCCAACATTGGTCCTTTTTTTTTTTTTTTTTTCAAATTTAGGCCAATCACTCTCCTATCTGAAGGGTATTTTGTTAATTGCGTGCACCTTTGAAAACACAATGTTTTAGTGCATCCAATTCCTTTCCTGATTTACCCCTCTTTATCACTTGTAAAAAAGTTCCTCTTCCATTCAGATTCTGAGGACAAATCGGCACACTCCCTGTGCATGACTGGAGTTTTAGAAAGACCTCAACAGCAACTTCTGGGAATCACTGGCAGCAAGTTATCAAAGCAGGACTTGCATAAAACTAACTGGAGAATCTGTAAAAACTCCTCCATGTCTTGCCAGACAGGACACACAAGAGACTCAAAGAAACAATTACCCCTTTCTCCATCGTGTTTTTAGGGGTTGAGGGATGTCATGACTAGCTGTGCTCTACTTACCCTCATGATTGTTCATGTGTCTCCTATATTCCCGAAGTTGTGTGAATTTTCTTCCACAGTGCTCACAAACTCGTTCCAGATTTTGTTTTGCTCTTCCTTTTTTACCATGTGTGGCTTTCTTTACATGTCTTCTGTACAAAGCTTTCTCATAGAATTCTTTTCCACATACATTACACCTAAAATGTGTTAAGTGAGATACCTATTAAAACCATTACCGTATGCTTATGTCTTTAAAATCAAAATGCACTTTAATTACGGTAGGCAAAGTTTAAATGGGATACTGTCTTACATGGCAAGTAGTTCCATAATTACAAGTAATATTGTTGGACTGAACTGAATTGTTGGATTTTCTTTTATCCACAGCCACAAAGCTCCCACTTACCCTTCTAGAGAAGTGAGATCACATACATTTCTAACTTCATTGATTGCATTTATCCTCTTATGACTTCACATGTCTTAGTTCCAGGACTGTGTCCCAGGTTAGCAGCTAACCCACACTATTTCAGGTCACCCACCCGTTCTCAAGTACTCAAGACCCCAGTCACCACAATCCATTGGTACTTTAAAAGTGGACCAGGCAGTTCCTTGTTGACTGGCTGTGGATCTCTATAACCTCACTTTGGTTAGTACACTTCAGTTGTTAAATTAATTTCCGCTTACCTATAAGGGTCTGTGACAGAATGCGACTTCACATGAGAATACCAGTCCTTCTTCCAGCTGTAACATTTTCCACAGAACTGACACTGAAATGGTTTCACACCTAGATGTTTATTCATATGCTGCCGAAGATCTCGAGCTTCATAGAAGCTCTTGTCACACCTGTAACAGTGAATGTTTTAGCATCCCATACAAGAAAGGCACTGACTTCAGAGGTACTGGGACCCTCTTCTTTAATGGCAACTGAAGACTGAGAACACCTACTGCATCATCAGTATCTATCTAAAGCACAATCCCATTATAAACTAGGAAAAATTAAAAGGAACAGCAGCTTTTTTGAAATTCTGGGATAAAACCTGAGAACCTCTGAAATACTTTTGTCTGAGTAAGTATATTCTTTCTGTTATTTTAATGGAGAATAATCAAAGGCAAACCAACTGGGAGACATCAGAAATTTTTATTATACCATATGAACGTATGAGGATAGTAACAGCTGCTTCTTCCCTTAACCAAAGAGTACTGACACAAAGATAACTGGAATTTGTTGTTTTTGATGCTCAAATCTAGGGTTTTTTTAGAAATTAAAAAAACCAAATTCATAATCCTGTAAGAAGGCATCTGAAAGTAGCGATACTCATTCTTTAGCTTGCTGCTTGTACACATCTTAACCCAGGCAAACTTATAGTTTTCCTTCATTTATACTTTGCCATAGTATGACTACACAGGTCCTCTTGGTATGGAAACTACAGAGTTTGGTCTAATCAAAACCATGGTTTCTTCCTTTGAAAAAAATTCTGTTGCTCATCTCTCTCTCTTTCTCATGTAACAACATACAGCTGCATGACTCAAGAAAGGACAGAGGCACAGCAATGCCAGCAAGCAAAGGTGGAGGATTCAACTTCTATAGATGATCAACCACTGGAATTAGGGAATCTCAGAAGTCACAGCATCCGGTGGAATCTGCAAAAAGCTTCCACACAGGAACGAAGCAATTAATATCACATTGCCTGAATAATAAGCATTCTGGAGAGAAAAAAAGTTTTCTTTGCTTTTGAGGGAGAAAAGAAAAAAAAAAAAAAGGGTAACAGTCCTTGAGCCACCCAAACAACCTCTTCCTCCTAGGCTGAAAAATCTGACCACTCCAGTTCAAAAGGGGCTCTCAGGGATCCTCAGTTTGCACATCCACATCAAAAAATATCACACAGACCCCTCAGGAGCTTGAATGAGGTTGGCACTTGGTGCTCTCTCCTCAAGGACTGTGTATTTGGAAAAGCCACTAGAGAAGTAAAAATCTCATCCAACCACCACCCTCTGACACTGTCACGTGTTACTGCAATTTAATCAAACCCATACTTCACTGCAAAACTTCCACGAACATTTCAGGGAAATAACTCATGGTCAGCTTTGCTCAACTGGGCCAGAAGTTCAGACTGAAGCCTGGCAGGGAGGTTTCCACTCCGAGCTACCAAACTAAAAAACTAAGTCTGGTTGTTGCTTAGTGAAGCTCTCTAAACCACTTGGAACAACATGAATTATATCCTTAGGTATAATTAATAATAATGGTATCCTAGAGACCTTAGCCGTAGAAGCAGCAAGGACTGTGCCTGTTTTGAAGAAGCTGGAGAGTCAAAATACCTTCTCTGTCAAAGTGATCTCTTGCATCCATGGCTCTAGTGCCTTGAGTAAAAAAATTTTGTTTTATAAATATATTTCACTTTCAAAAAACCAAAATTGCCTTCCCTAGTATGTTTCATCAAACAGTCTGTGCACCCTATTAGCTCTGTTCTTTGTGTTTTTAGAATTAATACTTTTAGCATTAAAAATCACTAAATAAAAACATTGCTGACAGAACTGAAGTAAGTTTTCATAATTTAGAAAATATTATTACTGCTAGCATGCAGCAGCACTGAGGTACTTAAAACAGTTCTTTAGACTATTGCTTTCTTTAAAACCTTGAGTTGCTACAGGCAACCATATAAATTGTACCAGGGACCTCATTGTGAGTTCCAAAATTAAACAGTATTTGTCCTTTTGCAGGGCACTTGAAAGGTTCCCCATAGTCCGCTTGGTCATGGAAAAAGTATCCATCCATGCTTTGCTAATGCACTAAGAACACACTTTCCAGTTACAGTTTCTGCTTAACTGAAGTCCACAATGCTGTTATTTAAATAATAATAAATGCCATTATTAATAAAAATAAACGCTATTTATTGCAATATGCAAGTGGTCATGTATGTTTTATAACCAACAGAACTGCAGCAGTCAGTGCGTGTGTGTTTGCAACGTTCCTGCACAGCTGTTTGCTAAACACAGCATGCACTGCACCGCACACAGGTGCAGGACACCTTCAATCAAACTGAGATCAGCTGTCACACTCCGAGAGGGCAAAACCAGCCTGAGGGCCCTTGGCCTCTCACAACCTTACACTCTTTCATCTGTCCTACAAAAAAGCTGTAAGCCCACACAGCTACTGATTACAGCACCAACTACAGTGCAAACAATCATTAGGGAACAGCTGTATGGAACTAGAGCTAGGTAACAGTTTAAAACCGAGCTTTTGCTCTCCAGTACATGTAGTTACAAAAATGCATTCCTTATTCTCAGGCTTTACAAGTGTTATCCCAGGCCAATGGAACAGTTCTACGCTACAACAAGGAGCTGCTTTTATTCTTGAAAATTACTAGGATCATTAATGCTAAGACAAAAAGCCCTCCAAAACCACCCATCACCTGACTTACTGAGTACACTGATATCCACGAACTTCAGGCTTTGGCTGATGTTTCTTTATGTGTTTGCTGAGTCCTGATGCCCTATAGAAAGATTTTCCACAGATGGAGCAAAGATACTTGGATTCTCCTGGCAGAAACAAGAAAAAAAAAATGTTACCAAGCCAGGCCTCCATTTCTCTGGACTACATTGTGAGACAGGTTTTTAATTCATATATAATTTATCTGTAGTAATAAGAGCAGTACTACAAAGAGAAGTTGGTTTAATTACACACTGATGGAATTTTTAAGTGTATTTTGTATATGTTAATGTAATAATACAACAAAGGGGGGAATAGCACCTCTAAATTACTTTATTTCATGTTTTTAAACATAGGTACATCACTGCAACTATGATTTAGTCAAGAAAAGTGAGCAGCCTAAAAAACTGCTCTCTTGTGTGAAAAAAGCCTGTATTTACACATTATGCAACTTTTTCAGAAACACAGCATTGCTTAAGGATTATTGCTTTTATCATGCATTTGTGGAAAAACACAATAAAATAAAAGTTTCTGCTTCAATTGATCAACATAGGAGTGATGACTACAAATATAAATTCCTTAATTTCGCGAACAAATTGTCCTGAGTATCTCTCTTGATTCTGCCCAGCCCAGAAAACTAGAAACACAGACAACCTTTGCACATTGCAATTTTAAAACTTCTTTGTATTAAATTGTTATACTGTCATCTTTCACATCCTAAGATCTTTCAAGACACCAGGCTTTATAAAATGTCAGTATTAGCGCAGGAACTCTTGTAAAACATATAAGGATATTCTGAGATTTAACTTAACATGTTTTCCTCTAAAAGGACAGGCTGGAAGTGTAAGTGAACATTCCAGCCTGTTGCCTATTTTTTGTTGAATTGACATGATACAGGCATTATGTCCATAAAACCAGAACACACCAACCACAATTTCCTGTTCTTCTATAGAACATCTGCAAATAACATTAAAGTATGGTGAAACAGCCCCAGAAAATTACTACTTACCACTATCTGAGCTGCCTGACCGGAAGAAAAAGAACAAACTACCACTTACTTTTTCAAACAATTCCTCTGACACTGAAGAACAATGTTAAAGTTCAGCAGCATTCAACAGCCAAGCAAAGGAAAAGGATTCCCTTTCTCATCACTTACCTGTATGAATGCTCATGTGTTCCTGAAGACTTCTTTTTGTGACAAAAGACTTTTCACACAAGTCACATTTGAACTGTTTCTGTACTTCATGGAGAGCTAAGTGCATTTTTAATCCATGCTTATATGTAAAGGTCTTTCCACAAACCTAAAAAAATCCATACGTGGTGGAATAAGACAAATAAAAGTAATTATGTAACAGGTGTTTAACTTCAAACCGAACGAAACCTCCTTTATTTCTTGGGAACTAGGTTGGCCAAGCCTGTGATTTTGCACCAGTGACAGAACTGGTCTGTTAAAAGAATAATTGAAGAAAGACATTCTTCTAGACACAAGAATATGAACTTGCACAACTCAAATTCCTTCTGTTTTCTCACTCTTGGACTGCAAGCAATTTAATAATGAAAGTTACGCTAGTTTTCCCTATTGTGAAGTGACCAAGATTAACATAAATTTTAGGGCAGAGCATCAATACCAAAATATAGGTAATAGAGAACATTACTAATCTGATTAGAGAGCAAAAGGACTTTACCTTGCAGGCGTGGGGTTTGACACCTGTATGTTTCAGCATATGTATTCGGAGGGAATAGAGCTTAGGCAGAGTTCTCCCACATATGTCACACACGAATTCCCGCTTGGTTCTCCCTTTCACCGAGGACGCGCTGGGCCCCTCGGCACCAGGAGCTGCAGCGCCAGCTTCCGTCTTCCGCGTGTGCCGCACAAGGTGGGCTCGCAGGGAGGCACCGTACTGAAATTCTTTCTTACACAGCTGGGACAGAAAATAGTGCAACTCTACTTTGCATGCAACTCTCAGAATTATTTTAAAAACCCAAGAAAGTACTCAAATGTTTTAAGTACAGTAATATGATTAGTTAAATCTATAACCTGACTCCAACAGCCATTTTGTCTCAGGTTAATGAATAGTTGTAAATTTTCATTTTATGGCTACTGATAGAACCACTGATCACTTCCCACTGAGACTAACTTCCAATCTAATCTACACACAAATTTACTGGTAGGGTTAAAAGCAAATCCCATGCTTGCATTGTCTTGAGCAGCAAGTCACACACAACTGTCAGGCCAAGTGGCTGTACCCCATTCTACCTCACCCCATCCAGCTCAAAGCTATATCCAACTCTCAAATCTGTAAGGAAAATAAATATATGTACCAAAAAGGCAAGAGAAATTAATTACTAATATCATTACTGAATTAATTTTCATAAAGAGGAAGGTTTACACACAAAAAAATCCCCCAACCCCTCAACTTACTGGGCATTTATATTCTTTAGATCTTTCATGTTTCAGTGTGTGCATTATAAGTGCATAGCGCCGCTGAAACACCATTCCACACTCAGTGCATTTGTGCTGAGCTTCCACTTCGTTATTTTCCGTGGTCTCTCTTTTGGGCTGTTTCATTTTCTTCCCTCTTTGTACCAGCTTCATGGCAACCTAAGTTGGAAAAACAGACCTCTGAACAAATTTTACTGCACTGTACTTGTCTGGAAGTTTGTATTAAAAGCTGATGTTTCTGTGTTACTGTAATACCTCTTAATTTTTCTCAGCTGACTTAGTTGCTAGAAAGTTACCTTGTCCCAGTTCACTACGAAACTACAGATTTCAGGGTGAAAAACCAGCCGCATTTTAAAATCTTAAACTTGTTATAATGATGGTCACACAGTGACTTACCAGTTCAGGGACAATGAACTCTGCAGCCCTGAGTAACTGCCCAAGTGACAGCCAAGGGATAGTTACAGAAGAAACAGAGTACTGCCAGTCATGATTTCTACCAAGTTAAGAGCATTCCAGCTTTCCTGGATTTTTTTTATCTAGGAATAAGGCACTAGCAGATTTTTGTTAGGTGGTACTGGCAGTGCCACCTGGAGCTCATAATGTCATGTTCCTTTGTAGAAAGTTGCTGCCAAATTCTTTAAAAACCAAACTGTAAATTGTCAGGTTGAAATGTCCTGTATCAGGTGTCCCCTTTGGGTTTTCAGCATCAGGCAAGGGCAAGCACCTCCATTTCTTCATCCTGTTCTCCCAACAAGTGAGCTATCTAGCAGTTTTTGAAAACATGCCAGCCCTTCCATGCCTCCAAAAACCAAACTGAAACTCAACACATAGGAAACTTTTTAACCTATTTTTTTTTTTAATTTTCCTGTTGCTCTGAAAACTTCTGCAAATTTGGCTAAATTGTGAAGCCATAAAAATAGTTTTGTTCAATATATGATTAATAAGAGCTAGGAAAATAATTAATTCCTACAAAACACACCTCATCCCCAATATCTCCATGCCAGGCGCAAGTACTGTTATTTAAATCTGCAGCATTTTTCCTGCAATCTCTTCCCTGTTATTCTTCCAGCATCAAAACTGGGAATTCAGGAGAACGTCTCCTTCCTAAGGCTTAGATGACATCCCATGCCATAGGGGGAAGTTGAGGAATGGAACTCTCAGGACTCCTCTGGAAATTAACAGTTCTTCAGAAGACTTTGCCAACATGCAGTGAAGTGCACTCTGTCACAAACTAAATGCATGAATGCCCAGTGAGATGAATGTCAACTACGCATGGAAACTGAAAGAGGAAAGGCTCTCAAAAGAGGAAAGAGTAATAAGACTGTTTCATTAAAAAATCTTTATAATTGGAACTAGTTCCATTACTAAACATTCAGTATGTTGCCAGAGTTTTTAACACCAGTGCTCTTTGAACCTTTCTCTCAACTAACCCCAATCTGAAGGTAGCAGGACTGCATTACTGTTGCTCATGACTACATCTTAAGATCCACATAAGATGTCAACTTTTTCATTCCCAATGCTGTTTTCAAGTCTGAACAAACATATCAAATGGATCTCGCTTCTCTAATAGATAAATATATGTGCCTATGATTGACACACACATGAGCTAGCTCAGAGTTAAATTCACAGATCATTAAGAATTTTGGGGAGATGATACAACTTCTGTCCAACCACAAGAAGCTGTGAGAAGATACTCAAGCTAGGCTGTGGTCACTGAGCATTCTAAAGACCTTCCATATGGAAGGAATAGGATGTCAAGTCAATATTTTTGGAGTTTTTTTCACACAACTGTGACAACTTAGAAGTTACTTTAACTATAGGCCTAATGACAGACAGAATACCTGTTGCAATGCAGATTTCGGATTTGTCTTTCTATTCTGCAGTTTTTTTTCAATTCCTTTATGCAGCCTGATGTATCCCCCTTCAGTGACGGAACGCTGGCGCAGCTTGCTTTTGTAAGTATCATCCTGGCTGGAAGCGAGGCTTTCTGCCTGGGAAACAGAGCTGCTCTGCTCAGGACTTTTCTGCTTGAGTGTCTCTGAGGAGTCTTCTGAAGCAGAGTCCACATGTGCTTTATCACTTTCATTCTGGACTGCCTCAGTTTCCCTTTGACTCTGTGTGTCCATGGCTTCCACAGGCGCTGGCTCAGCGCTGTATGTGTTGTAGAGGCTGTTGGAAATGCTCTCCACCAGCTGGATCTTGATGTAACTTTCAGCTGTTGTGCACTGTTCCACAGGCTTAGAAGGATCACCCGCAGTGGCCTCCAGAGGCTCTGGGTGCAGGAGGTCAGGCTGGGGAGCTGCTGCCTCCTCTGTCCCAACAGAGGAAGGAGCTCCATTCACAGCTACTGGCACCTCGTTGGCTGTGAGTTTAGGCTGCTCAACACCATCCACGGGCTGCATCTCCACTACAGCCTGCCCTGCCAGGTTTTGTGTTGACTCCACTGTTTGAATATCTCCCTTTTGGTACACTGTAATTTGTTTCTCTTCCATCTGTTTGTGCACATTCTCGCAGATTTCAAGGACCTCTGACATGAAGAGATGCCGGGCAAGCATGGCCACTTCCGCCATGCTACAGAAGTCAAATGTTAATTCAGAAGTATAAGCAAATTCCAATAAAGGCAGGAAACTAGACTTGCAGAAACCTACCAGGAATAAAACAAGATATGAGAGCAAATACTGATGACCTGAAATTACACCAAAATATCCCATGATGAATACAACAATTCATCTTTGATACAGTTAAGTCTGAAATTTAGAGCAAAACACACTTGGAAATAACACTGAAGCCCTTCACTGGGACTCAATTAATTGTCTTTTACTCTAAAGCTTCCTCCTCGTGTAGTTTCTATGTATAAGTAAGCTCAGACAACTTTTCCAACAACTAAGTAGAACTTAGGTAGCTTCACAATGAAGTTCTATGAGGAATGTTTCAAGATGCTGGGAGAGCCACAATACTTTTGTAACACATTCATTTAACCAAAGTTTTTCTGGACCTGCTACATTCAGAAAGTACTCAGGTCTTAAGTACCAAGTGATGTGGCAGAAAAATAAGACAAGGAAGTAGCTATTGAAAACAATAAAGATAGGGATATATAGACAGAAATGCTTAAATATAAGAATTTGGTATAATTTTCCACAGTTGCATAAATAATAAATCAAATATTTAATGAGGGGAACCTTCTGGACCATTCTATTAAAAATTATTGTTCATGTACGTCTATTGTTCATGCAGAGACAGTCAATAAATGAGAAAGCAATGCAGAAGGTGTATGTTATGTACAGTATTCTTCATCACTACAAAACTATTTTTAGAACATTTATTTTAGAATTGCCTCCCATCTTTCATGTACCAGGTCTGAGAAATAAGCAGACGTGCATAATTCTGCTTCACAGAACCAAGAAGCAGTTTAGCATGTGTTACGCTAAATAGCTCTCCAAGCAGCTTGTCAACAACCCTGCTTGATGTATTCAAGCATTTGATTTTGTTCCCTTTTTAACATTTGTAACTAATACAAGGAGGAAACATGCCCAAGCAAGGTAAAAATCCAACAAAAGCTTCTCAGAAATTTAAGATTAAATACCACAGTCCATGGAAAATCAGTTTAGGCCAAATCAGAGTGACCGCTTTTGCATTAAGATCCACACAAATCACTTTTAGAGTAAAAGAGAGAAAAACGCAAGATAAAAAATTTGGTTGTCTTCAACACTCAAAAAAGACTGAATTAAATACTGTACACCTTACTTCGGATATTATGATTTCTAGCTTTGAAACCCACAACAATTCACCTGACAGATCCACTACAGCTTCATGACTAGTGACAGCTCCCTTTTCAATGAAGAGCTCTCGGAAGTACTCGCTGTTGGCTGCCAAGACAGATTTGTGAGCTTTGTACTCCTCTCCTTCAATCAGCAAAGTCACATCACAGAACTGATTGGAAAGCCTCTGCTGATTCAGTTGGTTTAAGACTGACAGACAATGTTTGGAAGATGACTGCTTCACAAGGCCCTTACTGTCAACCTGTCATAAACAACATCATGAGAACTTCATTAATTTAGACTGTGCTTTTTTAAGCATTCACACTGAAACACAGAAAAGGATTATTTTCTGCAACCATACAATCAGTTCAAGCCTGTAGAATACACATCTTAACTTTATCATTGTTTTCTTTCTTTAAGTTTCACCCTCCCTCCAAACACAGTTAAAACAGACAACTGGAAAAATGGGAAGACACATTCAAACAGTTCTTTGACTGTATTTTTCTATGCTACAGTCTGAAACAGTTTCTAAATTCAAGTATCTTTACAGGCATATGAGCCTGCAGTTATGAACAAGAATTTTATATACCAATATAGCATCATTTATTAAGCAATAGACACAGAGCCAATACGAACCTTGTATGTGATGTTTTACTACTGGCAATTTTGCCATTCATTTTATCTTAGATTCTATATGCATAATATGCAGGGTGATTTTATTTCCAAACAGTGATGTACTATAATTAATTTCATGACATGTTTAACAGTAACCCATTTCCACATATTCAGTATCTTTGGCAAAATTCATATTGTCTTATTATTATAAAATTATCACAACAATGGAAAATAAGTACATGACCAAGAATGCAGTGACAGACAATGCAAATCCATTCAGATGTAAACAGTGGTACTTACAAACACAAGCTCATGCTTTGCTATTGGCTTCTTCTTCACAGGCTTTGGGGATGCAGCTGGGATTGATGCTGTGTTACTCAATTCATCATCTGTTTCATTACTGTCATCATGAGATTTTACATCCAGTCCTAGTTCCTCCAGCATGTCAGAAGGATCTGAGAGAGATCTAGAGCGATCAAGCTTTTCCTGGCACTTGCTGCATTCTTTAATGTAATCTTTAACCTGCTTAAGAATACCTAAGAAAAATTAATGGAGCTTGATTAGGCTTCTAATCTTAATCCAATTTACCTTAAATACATAACTAAATATGTAGGTGATCAGGAAAACATTGGTAATTAATCATCAGAAAATATTACAAACTAACCAAGAAAAATGAAGTCAGTCACCTACACTTTTCCTCTCTGACTCATTATTACCAGTTCTGATTCTCTCACACCATTGCAAGATTTTGTATGTCACTACTGGTAATTTGAGATAGAACATTAAGAATGTCACTACATCAAGCAAACCCTCCTAGAAAGATTTTTAAGGCTAGAAAAAAAGTGGTATTTAGACATTTAGCCCAATGATCCCAAGGTAATAAAAGCTGTAACATAATCCTGCATTTAGCCCATGCAAATGGCTTGTTCTTACTGAAGAAGACAAGAAGTGGAAGGCTCATTTAAGGGCTTTTGCAAAATTCAGATCAGATGTGTTACATGCACTGATGCTGATATCTATTATTAACACTGATTTAAATCCATTGCTTATGATTTTGGAATTTAAATAAATAATTTCCCACCAGTACTTGAACCAGTGTAACCAAATATAAATGACAGGACCCAAGGAAATGGCCTGAATTTGTGTCAGGGGGGGTTTAGGTTGGATATCAGGAAAAGATTCTTCCCCCAGAAGCTGACTGGGCACTGGAACAGGCTCCCCAGGGAGTGGTCACAACACCAAGCCTGGCAGACTTAAGAAGCCTTTGGACAATGCTTTCAGGGATGATTCTTGTGATTCTTGGGGTGTCCTGTGAAGGGCCAGGAGTTTTATTTGATGATCCTTGTGGGTCACTTCCAACTCAGCATATTCTGTGATTCTGTAAATAATTTTAGATACTGAACAGGTCCCAAGCCCAGGGTCCTCTTCTAGACACCAAGTCATTTGCCATGCATGGGTTTCAATCCTAATTAATTTTCTTCACTAGGACAATCTAAAAGCATATAAAGCAGCTGGGCCTCTATGGTTCAAAATCCAGCACAGCTCAAAAGCTCTGCTGACACAGACTTAGGCTTGCTTGCTCACACCTTCTCAGAGCATGACTTGCACCATCATTACATACTTATCTCTGTTAGGATCGGGAAAACACAGACAACCTAAGGCATTCACATCCATTTCAACATTTGTACATTTCCCTGATTTCACCTGAAATCAGAGCTAGGCTTGACAGGAGGTCTCTGGCTTTCAGATCACATCTCTGACACCCTTCCTGGCCCCTGGGCCATTCTCCAGCCCACTGCCTTGGAGTTACAGATCAGACACACACCAGGCTGATGCCCATCTCGGGATGACAACCTGGCCAAAGCTGCAGTCCACTAGCAGCCAAAGAGTACTGTAATGGCAGGGAAAACACTGTTTTAAGGGAGACACAGGTAAGAAACATAACTTGAACTGAAGGCATGGAATGAATTTTAGTATCCTTAGTGCAAGAGAAGTAAGAGAATACAGGGTGTGGAAACAAAGGTGACCAATAAGATCAAAAGAATACAGAATGCCCTCTCCTGAGGAACAGAAGCTACACTGATGCCCGTGGAGGAAGTTTCCAGCTGAGAATAGGCTGAGAGTAGATGCCAGAACAGTCCAATGCTGGGTAGACAATGAGAATGCAGGTAAAGGCAAGGAACCACCATCCAGAATGGATATATCAGCTTTAAGATGCCAAATCCTTTTTCACATGAAAGGATCCTTAAGTCAATGAGATCTGGACTAGAGGGATGGGCTGCAGCTAGAGCAAAATCTACTGAAAATAGGGAAAACTAAAGCTGAAATTACAGACTTGCTTATGGATGAAGAAAGCAGAACAAGAGAAGCAATACAGACACACACTGGGCCTGCAGCAAGTGAAAAGCAGACTATTTGTTTAATGGATACCTAGGACTAAAAGTAGAACACCAAATCCAAAGGGAACAAGATATGAAGTCATTCTCTCAGCCAAAAGAAGCTCCCAATTGGGAGTTATTGCTGTTCATGCACCACCATTTGTAACAGCTGTGATATCACTCAGGACTCAGCTGAGAATTAGTCTGGTCTTTTCAGCTTCTCATTGCAAGAAAGAGACAAATATAACAATGGGTCCCAGGACTGCCAACCACCATGGGCAGCTGTAGCACTTAAACATGAACACCATCACATGCACGGATGAGGTCCAAAGCTAACCTGGCTCACATGGAACAGATTATCACCCTATACCAAGGGCACAGTTAAGACGTCACAGTTTTAAGCAGGCTGTGTGCAAGATTTGCAGGGAACAGCCGTACTCCGTGTTTCCATATATTCAAGGTACCACTACCACGTAAGAAGCCCTGGACAATTTGCTGACCGAGGTATACCGCGCAGAGTGAGCCCTGCCTCTTGGGAGTGACACGATGTCACTGCCCACAGACCACGTGCTTTGAGGTGGCGTTTAAAGGCACTGGTCACTCAGCAAGCGACAGGACAGTCCCTTCCTGGTCCCACCAGGGAAGGCACACGGACATCCCTTCAGTACAAGGGAGACCTGGAACTCCTGGAGCAGGGTCAGCGGAGGGCAACAAAGTTGATTAAGGGACCGAATCATCTCTTTTACAAGGAAAGGCTGAGGGAACTGCGCCCGGTCAGCTTTGAGACAACTGAGAGAAGACCGCATGAATGTGTATAAATATCTCAACAGAAGGTGTCAGGAGGATGGAGCAAGGTCCCGGTGGTGCCAAGCAATGGGACAAGAGGCAACGAGCAGAAACTGATGCACGGGAACTTCCACGTGAACATGAGGAAAAATTGTAAAGGCGACCGTGCACTGGAACAGGCTGTCCAGAGGGACTGTGGAGTCTCCGTCTGTGGAGATATTCAAGAACCGTCTGGACGCATTTCTGTGCCACGTGCTCTGGGATGACCCTGCCTGAGCAGGGAGGCTGGATGATGACCCACTGCGGTCCCTTCCACCCGTGACTCCGTGACCCGGCTGCCGCCCCCGCCCGCGGCGCTCACCTCTCCACCAGTACTTCTGCGAGAGCCCCTGCCAGGTCTGCAGCCGGGTGCGGTGCGCGCCGTCGGGCGCCAGGTGCGCGGCGCGGATGAGGCGGGCGCGGCGCTCGGCCTGCAGCACCACCTCCAGCTCGGCAAAGCGCTGCTGGTCGCGCTGCCGCCGCTGGTAGTACAGGGTGCCGCCGCGCACCACGTAGCAGGCGGCGGCCTTGCGGATCTTCCGCTTGGCGTTGCCCTCCGTGCCCGGCGCGTACGGCTCCCGCTCGTTCGTCAGGTACCGCAGGATGGCCAGGTAGCTCTCCTCGCTGGACATGGCGCGGCGGGGGCACGGGAGCCGCCCCCGCGCCCTCAGAGCCGCGCCGGGGATAAGGGAAGGGGCGTCGGGATCGGCCCCGGCCCGGCGGGAGCCGCGCCCGGGGGGGAACTGGAGTGTCGCGGCCCGCAGCGGCGGGAGGGAGGGAGAAGCTCGGGCAGCAGCGGCGGCGGAAAGACAAAATGGCTGCTGCACAAGCGGAAGTGACGTCGCGTGCAGGAGGGGCCGGGAAGGGGCGGGTGCGCGGGGAAGGCGCCCGGGGGACTGGGTCCGCCATGTTGGAGCCGGGCAAAGGAGAGGCCGGGCGGGAGGCACCTGGGCGGCCATATTGGAACCGGGCAAAGCCTGTGGCGGGGCGCGGCCGTGGCGGCGGGAGCCCGGGACGTTCCCGCGTAAATCCCTGTGCAGCCCCAGCTCCGGAACGAGCGGCTTCTGCTCCAGACCTGCCTCGGGAGCCAGAGCTGCGAGCAGACTAGCAGGGTCGTTCGTGCCGACCAGGAGCAGCACCAGCGGGGGTGGGCGGCGCCGCAGCCACGCCTCGGGGCGCTCAGTCCGCGCTGTTTTATTTGTAAGAGGCAAGAAAGAAAATCCTTTAGATGTCGATTACGCGTTTTACTTGTCCGAGTTCTGCGCTGGCTTTCACAGCCGTAACAGACCTGAGAGGCGGGAACCGCCGGCTGTCGCGCCCAGGCAAAGAGCGGCGGCAGCGACCCTGCCCCTGTGCTCGGTACCTGCAGGACGCACCTGGAGCACAGTGATCCCCAAACAGACTGACCACGGGGAGCGAGACTGGCCAAGGGCGCTGTTTATATAGAAAATGGGTTCTGTATTTAGGTTTTTGGTTTATTTTATTTTAACAATGGCCGTGGTCGAATACTGGAACAGGTTGCCCCAGGAGGTTGTGGAATCTGTTCTCGGAGTTGGCTTCAAGACTCAGCTGGAGACTAAGCAATCTGATCTACGCAGACACACTTGGAAGGAGTTGGACGGGATGTCCTCTGGAGATACTTTTTAATCTAGATTATTTTGTGGGTCTGTAACAAATTTAGGGACTCAATTTTTTATGATAAATACTAGATAGAGTATCAATTACATTGCATGAGGTAAACACAAGGGCTTGTATTTCCATGTTAATTCATTCAATTACATCTATGTTTGAGATGTATAATGTGCTGTTACACCAGGTTAAGGCCCTGCTCTGAAGAGCCTGCCTCACTTGATGCGTAGCTCATGAGAGGAGTAATTTTATGGGCTGATCCTTTACCCCTCACTGTGTCAGTCAGAACTCAGGAATAAACATTAAGGAAGGGTAACCGTGAAGCACTTCCACGCACACTGCAGTGACACTAGGCAGCCAAAGCCTGCAAACTTCAAAGCATTAACAAATACTAACCTATTAATAAGTCATATCTGCCAATCAGTTTCTATACATATCATTAAAGGTATTTCAAGCAGATGGTACAAGCTTATCTTGATTTTCAGCTTCTTTGCTGAAAACATTCACAAGCACACACTGATGTGACTTATATAATCACCACTAGCATTGGTAATTTTCAATGGTGGTTTAAATTATTAAAAATTCCTTTCCCTGCTAACTACAGGCAATTTTTCTTCCTCTCTTTCCCTCCTCCAGTTTCTGGCTCCTTCACTTCCAAGTGTGTTAACCAGTTTAAAGGCCTTCAATTTCATTCTAAACATGAGTAGCCCCTATGGGATTCTTTAAATAACAAAAAGCAGAATTGTTTGGAAGATCATGATGCAAATTCCATTAATATAATCAAGCTAGACCTTTTTAAAATGGGTTGCAGCCTTCATCCAGACCCACATCTATTTTATTAAAACCCAAACAAGGTGTAACTCAAAGTATAGCCATATAACCACAGTGTCCATTACAGCCATTGTTTTTGGAGCCCAAAAGGACTGCAGGAAGTGTGAGAACATAGCTGCCTTCTTGACTGGTGTAGGAAGATAACAAACCCAGCCCTCAAAGCTAACAGGCATTAAGCTGTGACATCAACAGAGAAGTAATTGATCCAGAAAACAGTGAAGGTTTGGTTTCTGTTATGGTTCTAGTCAGAACATTGCTCTGACAAGACTATAGCGGTCCAGCAAAACTGTGGCCAAGTTTGGGCACACTGTCTGCACAGCGCAGTTACTTAGGCAGAATTCCCATGAGGAATTTCAATCCCTCTAGTGGTGGGAGAGTGGAAAATTACTAAGGGAACCCTATCTGCATCCAGCAAGTTAAATATGAACCTAAATGAGCTTTAACTGTGTACCATGAGCTGCATTTGAAACCCATTCAATCTTCACAGGCATAATTTTCCTTACAACAGCTTCCAGCAATCCATCATTTTGTCACTTCCTGACCCAGGAGTTGCATCTGAACCTTTGTGTGTAAGAGCCAGCAGTCTGTGAAACCATTTATTCCCCTTTTTAACCTTTTCATTTGACTCCCTCTATCTTGCTACATGCATTCCACAACACAGGATCTTTGTAAATGAGTTATAGATGGCGCTGCTTCACACCCCCTTTAGCTTCTGAGCTTAGAAACCTCTTTTTATGTTATTTGTCATAGCTGCAGAATAAACTTAGGTGCTGTTCTGTCCTTCAGGAAAAAACACTCCTCAAACATCAGCTCCATCTTCCCTGCCACCTGAGCCATTCAGCGAGCACTGGGAAAACATGTGCTAATACAGCAGATTCTCTAAGAAACCAAGTATTTTATGGTAGGAAGACACTTTTCAGTCTGCAAAGCCCAGACACGGTTATTTCACAGGTTCATTCTCTTCAGTATATCTCACACAACTGAGCAGACCATGGCACAAGTACAGGAATTCCATCAGATGTTTATTCAGCATGACCAAGTTTGGCAAGTTAGCGCTTTCCACCAACACGGGGAGCAGAAACCTTGACTGGTTTCACAATCTTCTGCTTAGGTGCTGCCTTTGTAGGGGCCTGGAAAGAATAATGTGAGTATGAGCAAAGAGAAGCAATTTATCTGCAGTCCTAAAAATGCCCCTGTATATACTTTTGACGGAAATTGGATCAGATTAGAATTACGATCTGTAATATTAGGCTCATGTTAACAGGTGTTTACACACATAACACTAAGCCAACATATGGTATTAATTCATAAATGATAATGAAACACACAGTAGCATTCATCAATATATTGTTACCAAGTTCCTAGATAGTGAAGATGTGACATTCAGACAAGTTTTTATCTATTAATTATCTCTGACATTAGGTCAGAAAGTTGTTTTACTGTAATATTTACTTATTCTGTAAAAAAGATTCATTCTATGCAGCTGTTTGGATATGCTTAACTTCAGTACAAAAGTCCAGATGACGAGCTTTCATATCAAAAAGTAATGAAAACGCTTCCTCAAAACAGAAATGGACATTTACAATGAAGTGCCACAGCAGAATATTGTGTGTTGTGTTACAACATGGTGTATTCCATTTTATAAGTTCTATTTTCCTATTGCATCTCACCTTTGCAGCAGAAACAGCTGTTTTCTTGGTTGCCTGCTTAGCCTTCTTGGCTTCCTTTGCAGCCCTGTCAATTCACAGAAAAAGAAGTTGTCTATGTCTGCCCATTCACTCTTTCCTTGTCTCAGCATTTTAAGAGCTTCCCAAGATCAGGAATGGAATGTATTACTGCAGATTTCTCCTTTATAATCACTATCCCCAGGGGAGATTTCTAGAGACAGCAGAACTGTCTGTGAAGAAATACAAAGGGAGAGGGCAAGAAGAGACCCTTCTCTGCTGCTACTATCTCTTGACAGGATTACTCAGTATTACATACAAATATACAGATTATAAGCAAACAAAAAACCCCACAAAAAATCTTATAAAAAATGGAGCTCACGTAGAATTTAAGCTTTTATATGAAAAGTACTGTAATCTTTGAAAAGCTTGGGATAGCTCCACTGATTTCTGACACCTCACCTAATAGCTTGTTCCCTCTGTGCCTTTCGTACTTCGGGCTTCTGGTTTCGTTTGGCCATGATCTCAGCCAGCGATGCGCCAGTGATGGCTCTCTGAAACTTCACAGCACGGCGCGTGCGCTTCTTCTGGACCTCTTCCTACGCGAGTGCAGGAGACAAAGACAGACAATTAGCATCACAAGACATTATGCGAATGGCTCAAGCCAATTACAGAAACAAGCTGCTACTGAGATTGAAGCTAATTAAAACTGTAAACCAAAGTAGAATTTTACTCCTCACTTTAGAGAATCCTTCTGTTGGGTACAGAGAGGTGCTGCTCTGCCTCCGTACGGCCCCTTCTCCAGCCACATCCTGTACTTTTCATAGTGTGTTATGAACCAACAATCCTTGGTTGGCTCCCCAGCTATCAGTGCTGGAGACACATACATTAGCCCCTCTATCTTCTAGGCTTCCACAGCAAAGTATGAAAAAAATTATTTTGAAAGAATGTCAGAAGTTCAGCCATCTGTAACTAGCAGAAGAGAAAAGGGGGGAAGGATAAACCTTTGATGGTACCTTCTGAAAGGAAGATACTCCACACCTATTCAAGGTGGGATAAGGTGCTGAAGAGCAGCGTAAGCCATCATGCATCAACTTTCCTTCTTCAACCAAACTGGCAAGAACACTGACTTATTGCACTGATGTACGCCTTCCTCAAAGCTCTTCTGCTGTGCAAGTTTAAACAAGAGCACTGGAGATACCTCATGCTACATGCCTTTCTGATTTATCCTTTTCATGCAATGACAGCTACATGGGAAAAGACCTCCTGCTAAGCTACAGCCTGAAATTTTCAAGGAGAGTATATTAAGAGTATGACCCCTGCCCCCCTAACCCCAAAATTAGCTCCCTATGTTGTCACCATTCAGGAAGTTTACAAGACCGAACTTTTAGGAAGTCTGCACATTAAACAGCATTACCCACCTTCTCTAAAACTAACTTTTAAAAACATATGCCATTCCCACAATTTTTAACGTCTACTGAACCCACTGTGGCTCTGAGCGGTCCCTTAAAGAAGTGCTACAACCCAAATACAATGCTTTTGTTGAAGTGGTGTATGAACTCAAGTAACTGCGCTCACATTTCCACTGACCAGTCTTCATCCTGGTGACCTGGGTCATGCTTCTGCCCAACACTGGCACGCTCAAGTGATCTCTAACAGACCACTGACCACATCTTTTGGTCACAAACTTACAGTGCCATTAGCTGGTATGTACTTACTGACTGTCCCTTCTTGTGCTTACGCCTATACAGAACAGTCCAGTTGATCTGACGGGGGTTCCTCTTGGAAAGGAACGCAGATTCACATTTTGCATTCAAGAACTGAAAAACCTGGGAAGGCAAAGTGCTTTGTGTAAGCATTGTTTCTGTGAAAGACATTATCACAGTTTGCATTAAATATTCTTTGAGTCAGTGTTTTTCAACACTGATGCTTTAGGAGTTCTTAAACACAGATCTGACTTAAAAATTTAGAAGACAATTCAAGAAATTTGTTACATTGGTCAAACTGATGTCTTACAAGGCATTCTGAAGCAGCTTCATTTTCTGAAAAAAGCTCAAATTACCACTTGCATCCAGTGCTGCTGTGTATTGCAGGCACAGCATGAATAGCTGTGTCCAGCATCATACTTTCCAAGTGCCTGTCCTCAAGCAACAGTGTACTTCCTGTATGTGGGAGTGACTCACAACTCGGCCTAGGGAGTACAGGAAGACCAATGCTTCACCCGATTCCTTCTTGCCTAGTGACACTAACTTACTTGTCTAAAACAACAGGCAGAATGAGCAGGCTGGTTTGTTATTAGCTATATAATTTAATTTAAAGTACAGCCTAATTCCCAGGAGTGTTCACAAGGATTCAACCAGTCCATCTCCTGGTCATTTTGCAGGAAGTTCCATAGAGCAAGATGACTGTACGGGGATACTCAAAAGTCAAGCCCTCCTTTTGCAGGCAGGGACAGTCCTGTCTGTGTATGACATGACAGCTTGAAAGGGCTCTCCATCCTATTTTACCCCAAAGATGTCTACTCAGTTAATTTGGAAGACCAACTGTTGGCTCCAGCGAATCTCAGCATTAGATCCAGGATGTCTAAGCAGCATTTTCTACACAATCTTAGTAATTTACACCTGCTGCTGTAAGACTCCCTTTGCAAACGGCATCCTAAAACCCACCCCCAAGTTACAGCACGGCACGGATCTGCTGCGGAGCGGCTCTGACGGCAGCCACGGCACCAGGACACCGATGCTGTTCTCACACGGCTCAGTATGAGCGACCCGGGAAGACGCCACATGGACACTACCGGGGTCTCCGGAGAACCCCAAATGCGCGGCCTCCGCTCCCCGCGTTCCGCCCGGCCGCTCTCCCGTCCGCAGGGCCCGCTCCCGCCCGCGGGGCTCGCCCCGGCCTCACCTTCCCGTCAGTGCGGGCGTAGCGGCGGCCATGGCCCGGGTAGATCTTGTACCCGCTGAAGCTGCACAGCTCGACCCTGCGCGGGAGAGAAGAGTTAGGGGAGGCCGCGGGTGGCCGGGGGAGGCGGCCGGGGCCCCGCGGCGGCCTCCCCGCGGCGGATGGGCGCGGATGGCGGCGGACGGGGCTCTCACTTCATGATGGCGGCGGCTGCGAGGGGCCGGAGAGGCGGAGGAGACGCCGGGAGGCGGTGTCGGAGCGGCGCGCGGGGCCCGACGGGAGCGGAGCGGGAA
>VYZT01061476.1:0-18166 GCA_013400735.1 Pomatostomus ruficeps
CTGGGAGAAGAAGTCATTGAGAGTAGTTCTGTGGAGAAGTACTTGGAGGTTCCTGTGGATAAAATGCTGAACATGAGTCGACAGTGTGAGCTTGCAGCTCAGAAAGCCAGCCACTTTTTGGCCTGCATCAAAAGAGGAGTGGCGAGCAGGTCAAGTGGTGGAGTGGCCAGCAGGTCAGCAGATCAAGAGGTGAGTCTGCCCCTCTTCTCTGCCCTTGTGAGACCCCATCAGCAGTACTGCATCCTGGGGTCCTCAGCATAAGAAAGATGTTGAGACAATGAAAAAGATGAGTTCAGCAGAGGGACACAAAGATGATCAGAGGGCTGGAGCACCTCTCCTATGAAGATGTTTTCTCAGTATGTGTTAGAGACATTAGTTTTTCATAGGAGGGCTATTCTCAGATGGTTTCTAAGCAATCAATATTTTTCCATTAAGAGAAGTTCAAGCTTTGTCATATGATTAAAGAGGAAGAATTATTACCATCTTTAGCCTTTTTTAAAAAATAAAAAACTACAAAAATAATTCCACAGTTCAGATCCACAATTTTAGTTTATGAACTGAGGTGAATACACTGGTGTGTTACACAGTATTTTTATTTGGTGGTTATATGATACACTCTGATATGCTCATGAAGAGACAAGGGGGAAAAGTTTTCTTATCATCACCATATCCTATTTCATAAGAAGTACAAAAAAGGATGAGTGAGGGAATAATTTCATCTTCTTATATTCTAGCTTTGTGATTGTTAGGATAAGAAAAGATGATTCTTTGTACTCCAGATTAGTATAACTAGTTTACTAAATAGTTTACTATTTTACATTATAGTAAAAAAGTGCTATTTTGGCTGCTGTAACAAACCAGATGTTCTCCACCTGGTATTTCTTATGATTCCATGAAATATAGTCATGAGTACATATATATAATTCAAACAAAACATAAAAGTTTTGTTTGAAATAAATGGAATATTAATGTATTTTTGAGTAAGGACTACAACATAATAGCATAAGTGACTAGAAATGGAAAAGAAACTAATTTAGTTGAGAAACATAGTGTATACTTTAACAAAGAGTATCATTAACCTTTGAGAAGTGTATCTAGAGAGCTAGAGGACTTTACATTAAATGAAATTTTAAAACTGAAATTGGGTGAAGATTAGTTGCATTCTTAAGTATCATACTATAACTGTATCAGAAATTAGGGTCACAGTGCAAGAATTAGTGAATGTAATTATTTTGTGTGTTTTATTCTGTAGATCAGAGTACAGAATATACTTCTACCTGATTCTGAATAAACATTAAGGTAGCAGACCATCTCTTCATAAGTATCTGCAACTTCATTTTTCTGAACTCTCTTTGAAGATTTTTCACTTACATTTGAAACATTCAAGTTCTATAGAAAGTTTTCACTACCATGAGCATCAAATATGTAATGGTTTGAGTTTGGCTTTTAAAAATAACATTCTTTTAATGAAGTCGATCTACATTTTGATGTAAACTCAGTCTAAGAAAGCTATCAGTCTTTCAATGCATAACATATTTGTCAAGGATTTGAACTTTGTTGGTAAAAGGGTCCTTTGATTCAAAGCTGAGATTTTGTTCTGTGGCTTTTCTAAGCCTTAAGAACTCTTCAGGGCTTTGACTACTACATTGATAGCACTGCATACACATGAAGAAGAAGAAGTAGGAGACCATCACCATCTGATCAGTATTTTGAAAATCAAACCTTGGAGTAGCTAGTGTTTCACCATTGTCGAAGATCCTTTTCCAGAACACCATCTTTGATTCATTAGTTTTCTCTAAAATAAAAGAGAAATTCCAGATGCCAACTTTAATTTTACTTTTCAAAATGCTGATCAAAACACGAACTACTAAGAAACATTTGCCTATGTCAAGGGAATACTTTATTTAATAGCTGTTTATATAAAACTAAATATTATCAAATAGGAAGGCAGGAATTTCAAACAGAACTACTGGAGAATGCTAACTGCAAGAATGATATATTGCAAAGACCAATAGCAGCAAAATACAAGAAGAATTGTAATGGAAAATATGAGTATAGAAATATTAGATCCTTTTTAAAGTCCCTGAGGAGAGACAATTGTACTTGATGTTAGACAAGTACTTTTGACAGTCTTACTTTCTTTTATGGGGAGGGAAAGGGTAAGGGATGAAATCTAGTGTGCCTTAAACATAATCTTCATTGAAAAGCTGCATCCAGCTTTTGCTAGTGTAATAATTTATTTGCTTGTTAAGTATTGCATATAAGTTGTCCTAGTGCACATAAAAAAGCATCACATTTCAGATACCTTATTAAGCAAATTATAATCAGAAGAAAACAGATAAATGATTTGTAATAAGATTATATGTGTGATGTTATTAGCTGAAAATGACAAGGAAATATTTTATTTTTATTATTTATTTGTGTATAGAGTAGCAAATTATAATTAGTACTGGATTCTTAAGACTAAGAATCACTAAGACTAAGTCACTAAGTTTAAGTGACTTCTACATTGATGTTGCTTATATGCTGGTCAGGACTGATAGAGGTCAGTAATTGCAGTGTTATCAGGTAAACAATCTTGTTCTCAATTAGTTGGAGCTCTCTGAAAAACTTGTGGATTCTTAGGCTTAGTCTTAAAAGAACAGCATCTGTTGACAAAGACAACTTGAAAAGCTATTATACAACATAGAATAATTCTTCATAGGTATTTTTGGAGAATGGAAGGAAATACATTTAAAGTGCTGTGACAACATACAAAGGCAATTGTGCTAATTGCAAAAGGGAAGTAATATTGCTAATGTGTTCCTGACAAGATCAGTGGTGCCAACTTTTCAGCTACTCTCTTTAATTATGCCTCAGGTTAATAAACCAAAAGAAATCATAAAACTAGACAATATTATTTACTAGTAATTTCTAAGTATTAGGTTAAAGGGTTTAATTTCTTTTCATCTGGGGAAAAAAAAAGAAAATTTTCATCACTTTTGGTTTAGAATGTGGTTTGAATAAATACTCACTTTGCTTTTATGTTCAAATCTTACTTTTGTTTCATGGGTAGAAATATGATAGAATTTATATTTTATATTTTGTATTTATTTCCCTCAGGACCAGACTAAAGATAGAAAGATCAACAAATGAACAAACTACTTGTATTTTCATTGAATCACATAAATACTTTGTCATGTGGTACAGAAAGACCTAGAAGAAACTTTGTTTTACTGCCATTCTAGATAGAATTTTAAAAACCTTGACTTTATAATGAATTCTAATAAAAAATTAAAATATTTAACAGTTGCTATGATGTTTGAGGTGTTTAGTGTTTTTTTGATATGGCCCAAAGACTGATCACTTTTCAAAATCTATAAAACAATAGAAAACAAAGTTCTATCTGTTGGTTAATGCTTTTCCACAATCCACAAGGCCAGAATCCTAGTTGTGACAACCTCCTAATTTCTAAATCACAAGACATAATTTGGTTTTGGTTTTTTTGTGTGTGTGTTTTGATTTGCTTGGGGTTTTTTTCAAATTTCCTCTAAGTACCCCCTGGGAGTTCTATATTTTCAAAGAAAAACATTCATATTCTATACTGTTTACAAAGGAAGCTGCTAATTGTGTCTATTACTTGCATCTATTGTTTTCAAGTATTTTCTATAACTATGCTCTGGAATGTGACTCAATAACTGACCAATCCTTAATGGCT
Organism: Pomatostomus ruficeps; assembly: GCA_013400735.1. Classification (NCBI taxonomy): domain Eukaryota; kingdom Metazoa; phylum Chordata; class Aves; order Passeriformes; family Timaliidae; genus Pomatostomus; species Pomatostomus ruficeps. Next base: position 3,698 of record VYZT01061476.1, read on the forward strand.
TTTCCAAACCAGAGCTTTGCTTTTGCAAGAAACTGTATCATAACTCAGTAATAGCACATATATCAAGCTCTTCTCAAAAACAGTTAGACATTTTTTTTCCCATTCCATTACTCTTAATAGTCTGTTTTAAAACCTGGACTATTCATACAACTGCTTGTAGCTTTGCCAATCTCTAACCATTTGGCTGATGTTTTACATGGAGTATGCTTCCCTCAGGCTAACTATTTCTGGGGATGTTTCCAGAAAGGGCTAGCAAAAATTATATTGCTTGGCCCATATATATTCATAAGAAGCAATTCTGATTACTTCTCTCCCATTTCTAGATTGGAAGTATAAAGAATTCAGATCATTGTATCCACAATTAGTAAACTTTGTTCTACTTAGGAATTTTTAAAATTAAGTATCAAGAAAACAGCTTGATGATGCTAAATGAGTACCACTGCATAAAAACCAGTAAACTCAAACAGCCTTGCCTGGCCTTGCCTTGCCTTGCCTTGCCTTGCCTTTGTTGGTTTGGTTTAAATAATTTGGAAGGGATAGAATTATTGAACAGTTTTCTCAGTCTTTGTTCCCGGACAAAACACATACCTGGATATGTGGAGAGAATCTATTTTCCAGGTACCTTCACGTTCAATTAAATACACAAAACACAACTAATACTTGAGGATCAATATTTCTGATTATATATTTGTCCTGTGTGGCACATCGATGCAAAATACTTTAAAATATTTACTCTACTCTCCCATTGCCACAAGGGCTTACTGCCTACTCATGTTCAACATGTTGTATACCAGGACCCTCAGGCCTGTTTTATGCAAAAGTCCTTCCTAACCAGTTGTTCCCCAGCAGATACTGTCACACGGGATTGTTTTGCCCCAGATCTTAGCATTTGTCTTTGTAGGAATTCATTAATACTTTGCCAGGAACTTTTTCAACCTGTTAAGATCGCAGCCTTACCCTCCAGCATATCAAATGTTACCCACTTTGGTACCAGCTATGAGCTTTTAAAAGGTCCCTTCTGTCACATCACATTGGTCACTACTGAAGATGTTCAGCAGCACCAGCACCCTGAGCAGTGCCAGTGGCAATTGGACATCGGCCCGTCTTCCTGCTGCTGATCACATCCTTATCAGTTAAGATGTACAGTGAGTTTCCCACACATCATTCTTTGTTCTTCTTACTATCAAATCACAGCTCTACAGTTTGATTGCAAGGATACACTGAGATACTAAATGGAAACCCTTTCCAACATCAGGAGAAATAATATCCTCAGTACTTTCCTCTTCCATTGAGGCAGTTGTCTCATCAGAGAAGCCAAAATACTTGATCAGTCCTGGGGATGTAATTTGCTAGAAGGGCAGCAAAATTGATGTACCTTACATATATCAAACCTAATTATACATTAGGGAAGTTTCCATTTAATAACCAGAAAATAGGCTTGTAATACTCCTTTTTAATGGCTATTATAGTCAGTAATCTCATACAGGGAAATTTACTTCCCTAGCAAATGTGAGTTCAAGACAGTATAAGGAACCTGACCAAAAAAAGAAAAAAAATATAAAGGAATCCATACAAAAAAGTTTAAAAGTACTTTGCCAAAAACATTCAGCTAGAACTCCTAAGATTAATTAAAAAAAACATAGCTGTTACCTCAAAGGAACATATAATTAGCATCTTGTATATTCTATTGAAATAAAATATTCTTAATACTTACGTGTCTGTAAATTTTAGAATGCTAGCAAAAGATAATTTTTCTTAGTTCACATTTCAAATTTAAGTATCACTTAAGATACCAATTAATTCCAGTCATACCACATTAGAGAATGGACTGTAAATTTAGACACTATGGGTCCAAAATAAAATGCATTCTCTAGATCCCAATGTTTATGTGGATTAATATTACTTTTGAGTATTAGTTATTATAAATATTATGCTGCTATGTATTACAGATATTATTGCTGTTGAATGTTTATTTTATTAATATTAATATTAGAGTTCAAGTGTTTCTGTTTATTTATATCAATATTACTATAAACTAGTGATGATACTGAGAGATGTTTACAGGTATTTTAAGAAGCCTCTAAGTCTTGTGAGATATTCTAGGTCTTGTAAATCTTTTAGTCAAAGCTTGGAAAAAAGAGAAATATCAAAAGAAGAAACAAAGAAAATTTTCATTGGCAAGAGTCTGCAGAAGCAATAATTCCTGGTACTGATAAATTCTTCACCCAGAAGGTTAATCAACGCATCAAATGTACATACAATGCCCATTATAGTCAAATGCTTTGCTGAGGGGGTAGCTGGAAGTTCAGGTAATTACCTAGTCCCAGGTGAGTCCCTTGTCCTGAATCAGTCCATTGTCTCATCTATTCAGAGATAGGATGAGGCGTTCCTAAAGCCTCAGGAAGGAAGCGCACTGTGTGCACACAGTCTGATGCCATAATACTGAATGACGCCATAACTACAGGAAAAACTTGAATATTATCCTTATATCTCACTTATGACTTCACTAGCATCCTAAAATTTACAAAACCACGAAGTTTTAAGTGATAGTGCAGTGTTTGGGGCATCCTATTGCAGACTATTTCCAGAATGCTACAGGGGCAAGACTGGACTTGGTTTGGCTATTCAGTGTCAAATGTTATCCTAGCAAGCCTTGTACGCTTTATAAATGCTCTGTTGTTTGATTCTGTAATGCCATTATTTCCATTCTGTGAAAATATCCTTAAATTCAGACTTTTTGGACCAAGAGGTTTTTGTCTTGGGGTTAAAGCTGTGTCAGTTATGACACAGGGGTGGCCCAGGGCAAAACACTGTTGTAGCGTTTTCCATGACATTTTTGTAGTGGATTTCATTCAACGACAGGGACAGACAGCTGCCCCAACACCTGTTTTATTTTGTAACAGAGGCATAGATAGCAGTTGTGGCCCTTTCACTTCTGGAAGGCAAGACTTTTGGTTACTGATAGGATGGCTCAGAAAACACTTAGGTTTTTCAGTAGACTGCAGTAAAAGATGCTGTCAGGGAACTGCTCCCCTTCAAATCTTATTATGTATTTACTGTGCAAATAGACCTTTATTCCTTGTATGATGGAATTTTATATGTTGCTGATTTCTTTTTTATCCATGAATTGTTGTTACTATGGGTGAGATGTTTTGAGGTTTGAACCTGCATTCAGTCAAGAATCTCAATTTTTAACTATTCTTTGAAAATATTGGATAAAAGCCTCAGGAATCTTTTGAATGAAAAGTACTATGTAAATGTGAGCTCATTTGTATGCTTTTATAAGCATAGTAGAAAGTATAAGAAATAGTAATTTCCTCTCTCCATTTCATTATTATTTTACTTAGGTGACCATACATTTTTAAAAATTAACTACTGACCATTAATGCAAAACTAATATTAAAATCAAGGTTACTAGTACTTTGCTTTGTTATATGATGTCCTTCTGATCTTCTCTTAGTCTCTTGCTGAATTTTGTGAAAATTCACAGTTATTTTTCTAACATTAAGGTATTGTTGCACAAAATAATGATTTTCTACTAAAATTCCAGATGAAGTTTCTCATATTTCATAAAAGAGACTATGGGGTTTTTTATGCCTTATTTACTGAGGAATCAATCTGAAGTGTTTTTGATACCAGCTTGAATTAACTGAACTGGAACTGTTGCTCACAACAGTTGACCTCAAAACTTCTCAGATCTTTTTGTTTTGTTTCTGACTGTGTTGCTAAGTTGGTGGAAAGTGGAGAAATTTCAGTGTCAAAACCTGCATGATTCTAAATGCCTTCTGAAAGCCAGTGATGGGAACAAAATAATTTGCACACTACAATTATCTAATAGTACTGTGATCAAAAAATTTTGAACTGTTGTCTTTTCAAGGACAAGCCCTCTGAAGACAAGCATTTGGAGTTGAAATTAGTTGTAATGCATCTGTCCCTTTACCTGGTGTAACAAATTCAACAATAAAGATACATCATTTCCCTGTGTTCATCAATCATTTCATGAACATCCAATTTTTATATCTATAGTCATTGTCTGGCAGCTAAACATTCATTCAATAGAGGTTTTATACATTCTGAGAACAGGTTTGAACTGCTGGAGATTCTGCTGATAGCCGAGGTATTTAGAATGGAAGATGTTTGTCTTGCTTAGCATCTCTCACATAGTAGTAGACTCAATCATCTGGATAAGTCTGATAAGATTCTTATATCAAGCTTGTTAAAAGTGACTAATTATTTTGGATGAACCCGTGGTAAATCCACACAAACCTTGTTTTTCTTTTTTTTTAATTTTTTTTTTTTTTTTGCTAGCTTATTTTTCAGGAACTGCTGAGCAATCTCTTTCTCTGAAGGTCAAGAGAAAGCTTCAGCGCTTCAGATCAGAGCCTATAAATTTGCTATTAAATTCTCAGGATGCTAGTTAAAAAGAATTACAATTAATTTTAGTGTGAAAAGAACAAGTGAGAGAAAGAAGTCTTAAGACCATGTGGGGAAATCAATAGTTTAACACATAGAATAAAAAGTAGAAGGAGGTCAATATAAAAAGTACAATAAAAAGAGAAAAAATATAATACAAACTAGATTATAAAATAATATTCAAAACACATATTTAGTCATACTGTGTTGTTGTAGTGGATGAAGGTAACCCCCAGTGGTGGGCTGACACCAGAGTCTGAAAAAAACATAGATACACTGGGAAAAGCCTCTCATCTCTCATCGAGTGGGACTACGGCAGCTGTAACCTGACCCTGCCTACCTGGGCAGACCCCTGGCCCCACCCCTCTCTCCATCCTGCTGTACTGACCCTGCACCTTCTTCCCGGCCCCAGTTTGGTACCCCTTATAAGCCCAGGCCACGCTGGCCTAGCCCTCTTTCATCTCTGGCTTCCCTTCAGCGACAGGAATAAAGCCTTGCTGGAATCGCCATATGAGGGAGCCCTCCACTCCTTGCCTTTGGACTGTGCGTGAGCTATCCAACACACGTGGGTGAGAATTCAGTGCCTTTCCCGGCACGGGTGGGTGGAAGCGAGCCTGCTTCTGTGTTTGGGACACAGCTGGCATTCTCTTTCTCCCCACGGCGGGACAGAGAAGTAGCCTGAACAGCACTTGCCCCTTCCCCCACCAAACCCCATGAGACGCACGAAATATACACTGTGCAAAGAGGCTTACCACTACCATTTCTTTTCAGCAATATTTTCATGTATTTCAAAGTGTTCACATAATACAGTCTGGACTCTCAGGGTCCAAGCTTAAGCCACATGCCATGGAGAGAATAAAAATCTAAAAGAAGAGATTATTTTACAGACCTGATCTTGGTCCAGTTTTTCCTCCTAAGCACTTTGGGAAGTTGCAGATGAAAAGGCAGAAGAAAATATTTTACTACTTTTGATCTAACACCTCATAAAAATTCAGCAGGGAAAAAAATACATGCAAAATTTTGTCAGAGGTTGCAAAATTTAGTAATTTTCTTCCAGAGCTGTGATCATGGTGTTCTCAGAAACTGTTTTCAGCCTAAAAGAGTTGAACTGCTAGACAATACAAATAGAAACAATCTGTTATTTAAAAGAGTGATTCAAAATAAAAAACTGATGTGGGGGCTTTGAGTTTTTTCTCTGAGGGAATATATCTCTAAGGACTGTAGAAAGCCTAGGAAGACTTATCTCCTTAAAACAAAGTTAGTTTATGATTTCTTTCTCCTAGGAATGTTCTTAATATCAACAAAAGTATGAATTATTGATTAAACTTCCATCATTATCAGTATATTCCAACACCTGTCTTCCAACCTTTGACACTCCGAGAAATAATTTACTGAGAACATTCTGTTTTGAGATACCAGAGGTTTAGTTTAGTGCAGCAAATTGCATAAATATAAACCTTATTTTACATCTTTCAGTCAGCATTACTTATATGTAAGGATTAGCACAATATTGAATTTTGCATCATACGCTTTCTTGGCTTAAAGGGGAAAGCATTTGGAACCTCCTAGAAGAGAGTCTTATAAAATGGTAGCAGAGGAATATACATATTTACATGTTTACTTGAGACATATTTTTGTTGCTGCAAGGAACTCAGTTTTGGACTGAAATATCATATTGTTCAATAAAGCTTTGAATTTTTTTATAAACTTACAATTTATAAATGTAGGAAGCAAGTACAATTTCACATGTTATAGCAGTATTATCCAGCTGATATGAGAAAATCCAGATAAGGGCACAAGTGTTTGAAATAATGTGCATGTTTGTGATCATCACATTTAATCCAGCTTGATAAAGCCAAGTCTGGATATTATATATTTTGGCTGGATAATAATTTTTTAATTGGGGGGAAGATATTTTTAATGTGTATGATTTTATTATCAAAGTGTTCACATTATCCTTTGTAAATATCTGAAGGCAGAGAACAGAAACAGTAGCTTCAGATCTACAGTAGCAATTTAATCACACATGGATTGAGAACAATTTATTAAAAACTTGAGAGTACATGAGATTTTACTGAATAGAATTTTACTGTTCATTTCTCATAAAATGCACGTTCAGTGCAGCTACAACTGATACCTCATTGTCCTGGTTTTGGCCAGAACAGAGTTAATTTTTTGCGATAGCTGGGAGAGGGAGTGGCTGAGGACATGTGGCCAGGACTGTATCTGATATGACCTCAGGTCAGTGCCAGGGGTGGGGCAAACGGACTTTCCTCTCCAGGGGAGAAGGCAGAACTGCAGTATGTTTGTTTATGATCGGAGGTTTTTCTGTGTAAATCATTTATTTGTCTTGTACCTTTTGTTACTACTGTTGTTGCCATTACTGTTCATTTTCTTGTCTCATTGCTGTTTCTGTAAATTGTTCGTATCTCAACTAGTCATCTTCAGCTTTTGTGGCTCCCATTGGAGCAGGGAGGGGAATGTCATGTGGTCCTTTTAGTTAGAGTGCTAAGTTGGAGAATACCATTCCTAAACCATGACAAAAAATCCACTTTAACGGGTATCATATAGAGGAATTCAAAGATCTTCTAGCTTTCCTAAGATTCTACTGAAAACAGACAGAATAAGATTATTTGTTCAAAAACTGATATGTATGTGGGTTTGCTTTTTGGATGTGTTTTGTTTTCATTTGTTTGTTTGGGTTTTTTTCTTTTAAAAACAGTGCTTCAGATAGAAAAGAAAAGTGAAGGTAAAATTTGAAGCTGGGGTAGTGGAAGGAGCAGTACTTGTAGAAGGCATTGGAAAGCAGTACCAAAACGATAAAACACAAAACTAAAACACACACACACACACACACACAAAACCCAGCCATTCAACTCACGTAATAAAGTACAATGTTTCTGAATAGCTCAGACTTCAAATTACTCAGTAGTGAAAACAATGTTTAGAAGTATTTTTCTTCCACATAATTACTTTGGTGAGGGGGAAGACTTTTAGTTAGAGGTTTGAGAGAAGTTTCAAACAGAACTTTAAACTGTTTGAAGTGTTCTATGTTTTGATATGTGATGAGAATTTTTAATCAGTATTTTGTTAGTATGTGGGAGTCATTGCCCTGATATGCTTCTACAGATTAATATTAGAGTTAATGTGTGTCCCTTTATCTTCATTCCTGCAATTAGAATGTGTGATCTTTGGGAATGTAGGTTTTTGGGGGTTTTTTTCTATTTCAAGTTTGATACCATTCTTAGTGAGTTGAGCGAAATAAGTAAGATTTTTTTTCCATTGGCTTCAATTGCAGAATACTGAACCTTGACAGTTTATCTTTTCTGAAACTTCATCAAGAAGCTTTTCTTATACAGGAAAATTGCATTCCATATGCAAAATTATTTTTTTCCATATTATGCATGTCTGAAAATCCATTAATGTTTGCAAGTGGAGGAAGGTATATCTAAAAATAAAGCAGAAAAGCCTATATATGTTGTTACATGATGGAATACCACATTGAGGTAAACCCTTTTACAGCACTAAGGAAACTTTTGACATGTGGAGAAGTTAATGTGAAGAATACTTCAAAACCTCTGAAGATTTTGAACTTTTTCCTGCCCTTCATACCTATGAAGCTAAGACTTGTCATTTTGGGGGGCTGGGGAAAGAAAATAAAAAAGAAGGAAATAAATTATGAGTACCACTAAGAACAAAAAGAAATACTAAGACACCCAGATTAGGGAATATTCCCCAAATGACCCAGTTTCATGCCTAAGTCCTTTCTAATCTTTCTGTTTTTTACACTTTCTCAGATGAGAATCAGTCTTTCTAAAACGATCAGCTCTTTTGGTGATATGAAGAGTTCTTTTACTCTTAGGTCTGTTGAACATGCATAAGCAACTGGATTTGCTCTGGAGTTGGTAGTTGTATCCAGTCTCTGAACACTAGTTCACCTAATAAGTTTCCCTTACTCTTTCTATCTTTACATATTTAGGAAGTGCAGCAGGATATTCATATTAGTATAACATGTGACCACAACTTCCATTAGCTCTGTGAGAGCTCAATGCAACATACTTAAATAAAGAAGGAACTTTTTCACTCCCAAATTAACAGCTCAGTCTAACACTGCAGTTTTATGTTAGTCATTTTCTGTCCCTATAAAGATCTATCAGGCTAGCAACAAAGTAAGTACACGTAGTATAGCAAAGAACATCATCCTTTGAAGCTCTCAGAATATTACATTAATGTGCAGTTCTTTTCCAATTTCAGCATCATTTATAGGTGTACTTAGACTGAAGGATTAGGATAACTTCTTGAGTTTCAGTGTCACTCAAGACATCAAAAAAGTCTTTGCCTCCAACACAGAAAAGGATCAAACATGTCTCTTCTGTTCCTGACTAATGTTTGTTTAATGATTTCTTAAAGATCTCCCATAATGAGCACTCTACAACTTCTCAGGCAATCCCTTTGTAAGTCTCACCAGCATTACCAATAGAAAGCTTTTTTCTGCTAATGTTTTATTTGTAGGTATCTTTTCTGTAGTTTAAATGTATATTTTTTTGTCTTTTCCCCTATAAATATGAAAAAATGAACCATTCACAGGAGCCTTTTACATGCTTCAGAGCAGTTATCATATCCCTCCTTGATCTTCTTTAGGATAACAATTTTCAGACAGCATGTTTTGATCATTTTTATCAATCTCTTGTGCAATTTTCTTAGTAAGTCCTCATCTTTCTATATAACTTTATTTATGTCTTACCAATATTGAATAAAGCAGAAAAATTACTTTATGTTCCTGCATACTGTACTGTTGTTTACAAAGCCCAGCATAGCTTTTCAACAACATCATTTCATTTATCAGCTTGTTTACAGATTTGATCTGCTCTAACCATTGGATTCTACTTAGCTAATATTTCACCATCTTGTGTTTGTTCAGTCTTCCTTCCTACATGTGGTATCTTGCACTTTTCTTTCATCAAATAACATAATCTAGTAAATGCATCTTTGTGTTTGGTCTTGGTTTTATTTCTTCCCTTCTGCATGCCTCCTTCCATCTAATACTGTTACTCTCTTGTAAAAGAATTAGGATTTGTCCAGCCTTGTTCTTAATAAATCTCTATTTTCTTTTCCTTAGTTCCTTGTCACATTCAAAATATTTAAAGGTGGGGTGATTTTTTTTTGCTGTTTTTTATTTGTTTGTTTGTTTCTAATATAAAATGCTACCTAGTGTTTCCTTCAAAATTTAAAAAAATATCAGGAGTCTGTTAAATATCCCATATGCTCTTTTTTAAAAAACATAATTTATGGCTTTTTTCCCAAATCCTTTGGAAACTCACCTGTCCTTCAAAAGTTTGTAAAGAAAATAATGGAAAACTGAGATTCACAAGACCATAGAATCAACAAATTATAGCATCATAGAACAGACCAGGTTGGGAGAAACCTCAAAATATTATCTGGTCAAACCTTTCATGGGAATGGAAGCCTAGATGAGATTATCCAACACCCTGTTCAATCACACCTTGAAAACCTCCAGTGACAGGGACTCTGTACCCTTTCACCAAATGATTGTTCTCATTAGAGAAAATAGTTTTTTAATGTAGGAATGAAACATCTCCCAGGGCAGCTTTTACCTGTTGCCCCAGACAGCTCCATGTGACTCCTGGGGAAGAGGGAGCCTCCCCTTTGTTGCTGCTGTTTAAGAACTGGAATGCTGTAAGTGGGTCTGTCCTGGGGCTTCCCTTCTCCAGGAAGAAAAGACCTAACACTTTTAGTTATTCCTCACTGGGCATGTTCTCCAGATGTTCAACCATCTTTGTGGTCCTACTTTGGACCTCCTTTAGTCTGGTCATGCCTTTCTCTAAATTTCATCAGCTAGATGCCTAAATGTCCTACAATGATATACAATATTCAATAGTCAACTTGAATAGATTTAATTTATCTAACTGACCTCTCTAACCTGCTCTGTTATTATAATTTTTTTTGTTTTCACCTTCTGCAACTGAAAATAATTGTCATGGCTGAGTTCAGTTAGCTTTTAAATAAAAAATAATGGTAAAGATTAATACATATATTTAGCATTAACGATCAATAGCTTTCCTTCTCCACTGAGTGGCACATGAGTCCACTTCTAGCTTTCCCTCCTGCTACTAATTGGCTTCTGGTTACTGTTACATCTTTGAGCCTCATTTGATTTTTTCTCTTAAGGCTTGGAGAAAACATTTGCAATCATATTTTTAATCTTTGTGACTGAGTTGTATACTGAACTCATCTTTTGTTTGAATGCTCTTTTATTATACTTTCAAAATTTATTCCAGATTTGTTTTCTTAGACTGATCCATTATAAAATTTTTCAAATAAATGCACTAAGTTTATTGAAGTATATAATTGGACTTTCAAAAGCTATTATTTTGATACAATTATATCTGTATTAAATTTTATAAAAGTGCTCATTTTATTGTCACCATCATCCAAGCAACCCTTCACTCTGAAATGCCCAAGTGTGTCGTCCCAATTGGTACATCTACTTTGTAGAAAACAACACTTAGTTGTCCTAACCACAGTGAAGATTGAAAGTCTTTAAAAAGTGTATTTTCCAGAGCTTGCTGGACAATCCATTCTCTTCTCAGTACATACTTAGGTAAACTTCTTTCTCTCTTCATCACCCTCTGTCTTCAATGACTTCTGCCTTCAAGTTTAGAACTCACAAAGCTGAACATTGTACAGCAGTTTGGCTGATTGCCTTTTTACGAAGATTTTATATATGACATACTAGATGTTTGGAATAAGATGTACGTTATATTTCCCTCAAAGCTGTCAGAACTCATCTCTGAGATGTATGGATCTGTAATATACAGGGCATGACAACTAAAGATTGAAATGCCTAGACAGGCAGGAAAATTGAAAAGTTTTGTATTTTGGGACCTTATCTTCGGTCTAATTCCAGTATAATCACTTTCATAAGTGCTAATGACACTGACAATTGTACAAATGTTTTAAAAGTGAAAGGTCTTTTCTGCTTTAAATTTTGTATATTTTAGCTATGTCAGGTGGTCTAACAAAGGATATTAATTTTTATGTATATTACCTGTTAAGGGAGGGTGTTTGAAATTATTATTATTATTGACAGTATTATCATTATTAGTCATTAATCATTAATTAGGTGATATGTATAGGTGAAAAACATGTATGCATTTCATGTTAACACCATTTTGGTTAGCTCTGTAGTGTACGTTTTTCTGGCTCAGCAGTGAACACAATCATAGTAGCAGCAAATCCTAAGTGTAAAGGAGAAGGCATGTGAGAGGACAATCACTTAACTATAGCAGTATCCTAAAAGATTGTAAGACTTCAGGCTGTTATTCACTGTAGCTGCTAGGACGCCACAGATACTATCTGTCATAGGATGTTAACCAACAAGAACAAAAATGTGTTCCATATAATGTGTTCCATATATTATGTTCCTTAAGAACTGAATAAAATTGTGAACAGAAAGTTCATGCCAAGGGAATAGAAAAAACTGCCAGCAAAGCTGGGAGAAATATATTTCCTATGGAGGGAAAAGCTAGTTTCTCAGTGCTGGCTAATCTATGTGCCAGACAAACAGTTTACAAAAATAGGTTCAGTTTTTTCATGCTTCTGAACTGCCTGGCATAGAGATGGGTACTGGGTTCCTGGTGTTCTATCCTGTGTCTAAGTGTTCCCAAACCAAATGGCTATTCTGGCAGTAGGGTGTGACCTCATTTGACAGTGTCACGCATTGCCTCATTGCCACGCATATTTATCTGTTTTCATGCATCCTGTGTCTTGGCAGAAGGAACTGTTAAAGCAGCTAAAACTAAAGCAGACCCAGTGTTTCTTTTTATATAGCTGAAGGAGACTAATTGTATTAGGAAACTGAACCTAGCACAGAGATTGCAGCTTAATTTCCCTTCTGCAGGGAGAGACATCGGTAACTTGTGGCAGTGCTTCCATTCCTCAATATTCCTTTTCACAAAAGGCCAACCAAAGCACTTCTGTGAGAGGTAAGAGACCCAAATTTCAATCTCTATCACAGTTTAATTCATACATCAAAATGTAGTTGCAGAAACAACTGGACTTCTTGGTATATCAGTTTGAGGTCTGCTCTGCTGTTGTGTACTCTTCGACCCATATTTTTTTTTCTTTTTCCCTGGTGAAAAAAGATGAATGTCTCTGCTTTATTCCATTGCAAAAACACATTGAAATACTTCAGAATTGTTTATGAAATAGAATTCTTATCCTCAGATTAGCTGCATAGGTTTCTCAAGTTGATTGTTTTGTTTGATCTTGCCTCTCTCATCATATTTTGGAAAGGTTTATTTTCTTCATTATTTTTTTAGGATTAAAATAATAGGAAATTTATACAAAGAAAATCAAGAAAAGAGTATGGATTTCTCCCTGGCAAATTGTTCTAGCACTAATTTTTTTCAAGAAGTCTCGACAAGAGGCAGTCTTTACTGCAGTAACCAGTGCCAAGTCCTATCTATTCTCAGGTCTGTGGCTGCAATAAGGTGCTGATGCTGATCACAGAATATTCTGAGTTGGAAGGGACCCACAAACATCATCGAGTCCAACTCTTAGGTGAATGGCCCATACAGGGATCGAACCCACAACCTTGGTATTATTAGCACCATGCTCTAACCAAGGGGTAAGCCTTGGCAAACTGACAAATAAAAATTAAAGTAGTAGCAGTGCAAATCCCTTTCTTAAACACTTGTCACTTCCAGCTGGCAAGGAGTTGTAGTCCTAATGAGAAAACAGGATTTAAATGTAATGAAGCTCCCTGGTTTCAGTTGTTTACTTTAAAAAGGTCTCATTCTGCAGAGTGCTGTTTTCAGTTCCAAGTTTTAACAAGAACTGCATGTGTCACTGTAAGGTCAGTATTATTATTTAAAAGATAAACTTTATAGAGGAAGTTTATCTCAGTTCATAAATTATCTCTGTTCATAAATCTTTATAATAAGATAGATACCAGTAAGAAGGGAAGTAAGCAAGCATGCTTCAAAACAACCATTTTCTATTGTCAAAGGAAAATAACTATTTATTTCTGTGGAACCTTTAACATTTTGACACTAATAGAAGCTATAATGTAATTAACTTAGCACTCTAAAAGTCGTAAATGAATTTATTTAAAAACTCAAAATTATTTTTTTTTATTTGAGCAGCTAAATTTAAAGACTTTTTTTCTGCCTTAATATGTAAATGAGCTAAAATTTCAAAATCCCTCACCTTCTTTTTTTTTCCTAATTTCCTCCTGTCTTTAACTAACCAATCTTTTGTAAACCTCAAGGTTTCAGTGACAGCATGCTGAAAACCAAACATGAACAGGGTTGTGATCAGCAACATAAAGTCTAGCTGGAAGCTAGACACTGGTGAGGTATACCAGAGATGAATACTTGTCAGTACTGCTTAATATCACTATTAATGACATTGATGATGTGACCAAGCAGATCCTCAGTAAGTTTGCAGATAAGAAAAAACTGGGAGGAGTGACTTGTGCATTTAGGAGTGTGCTGCCATTCAGAGGGACCTGGAAAGGCTGGAAGAGTGAGCCAACAAGAACGTCATGAAATTGGGAAGAATAACCCCATGATGTCATACGTATTGTGTCTAATCATCTGGAAAGCAACTTTGTAGAGAACAGTCTTGGGGTACTGGTGGACAAGAAGTTCACCATTAGCCAGCAACGTGCCCTTGCAGCAAAGAAGGCTAGCAGCCTCCTGGCTGCCTCAGGGAGAACACTGCCGGCAGGTTGGTTGAGGTGACGCTTCCCCTCTGCTCAGCCCTGGTTACACTTCAACCGGGTGCTGTGTCAAGTGCTTTCTCACACAGATGTGAGTAAGCAGGGCTGAGCTCCCCAACATGAGAGACATGGAAATACAGGAGGGCATTGAGTGAATGTCTGCTAAAATTATTAAGGGACTGGAGGATGTGCCCTATAAGGAGAGGCCAAGAGTACTGGGACTGTTCTGTTTAGGGAAGGGAACATTCAGGGAGGATCTTGTCCCATAGAAAAGAATTGTGTTTTGTGTCCCTTCCTTTCCCTTCCCTTCC
>VYZT01061483.1:0-19781 GCA_013400735.1 Pomatostomus ruficeps
CTCTCTCCTCCTGCTGGAGGAGTGAGCAAGTAGCTGCTCTACAGAAGTCGTCGTTTATGGCTGCATGAAGAAAGAATCAGAAAATGAGCATCAAGAACAGCATGGGTATATGGGAGTGGATGACGATAAAAATCAATCAAGTAACAGGATTAACAGGAAACAAACTCTTGGAGACCTGGCTTTTGGTGTCCCCAGCTTTGAACTGAAGACAGCTGCTGGTGGTCATTAATGATTAATGACTTGAACATTAACAAAGTGTAACCTGTGTGATGGTAACTCTATGAGTAATTAAAACACAGGTTCTATTTTGCATTTAAATTAAGAAATATCTACAGAAAAAAAAGAGTTGGGGAATATCGATCAAAAGTTTTAACATAAATATACAGAAAATATAAAATCACAGACTCCTTTAGGTTGGAAAAGGCCTTTAAGATCATCAAGTCCAACCCAGCACTGCCAAGTCCACCACTGAACTATGTCCCTAAGTGCCACATATTCATGTCTTTTAAGTACCTCCAGGGATGGTTGCTCAAACACTTCACTGGGAAGCCTGTTCCAGTGTTTGACAGCCCTTAGAGTGAAGAATATTTTCCTAATATCTAATCTAAACCTCCCATGGCACGACTTGAGGCCAATTTCTCTTGTCCTGTTGGCTGTTACTTTGGAGATGAGACTGAGCCCTCACCTATCTACAACCTCATGTCAGGAAGTTGTAGAGAAGGTCCCCCCTGGGCCTCCTTATCTCCAGGCTAAACAATCCCAGTTCCCTCAGACACTCCTCATAAGACTTGTTCTCTGGTCCCTTCACCAGTTTCAGTGCGCTTCTTTGGACACTTTCCAGCAAATAGTTCATTAAATTTAAAGCATTTGCTCTTTAAAAATAGTGTGCATATACTGAGACTTAAATTAATCCTGCCAATTAGAGTTTAAATGAGTTAATATGAAGTCTTAAAGAAATTAACCATCTGTCATTTTTCAAAGGATCTTAATGGAAAAAGTCTTCCATATTACACATATAATTACTGCTAATTTTTGTCTTGTACATGAACTACAGGTGGGGAAAAAAACCCCGTGTAATTAAGATAAACTGTAAGTGGGCATTTACAGTTTATCTTAATTACTGCTAATTTTTGTCTTGTACATGAACTACAGGTGGGGAAAAAAACCCCGTGTAATTAAGATAAACTGTAAGTGGGCATTTAAGTGTGTTGGCTATTGATAATTCAAGTAACTTTTATGTGCTGTCACTGCCAGATCAGATGGCCAGCTGGTCACCATGGTTCTGTAGTTCTATACCAAATCAATGGCAAGGAGACAGAAGACCAAAGTAATTTCAATTCTTGACTGCAGAGGGATCAAAAGGGAACAATACCTAATATATTCTCTATTAAATTATTTTAATTTAATCCTGCTTCACAAGTTCTTCACTCAGCAGTAAATATCTGTTGCATCATGTTACAAGATTACAATTGCAGGGATGTATTTTATTTATATTTTGGGGAACTTTTATGCATTTCTACACCTTAAACGTGCAGAAATCAGCTCTTACTTTCCAGTGTTGGTAATGGATGTTTCAGGAAAACTGCCAGCGTAGTATTTTTTATCCCTAAGTAAGTGATGGAACTCAGTCATCATTCCTGTTTGCTTTTGGATTGGATTATGGTTATTTATTGTTTTCCTTAGACCTTTGTAGAATTTGGATAAACAAGGCAAATATTGGGAAGGCTTGCAGTATGCATGTAGGACATGCTATACAGACATTTATTTTTAATCATAAAATACACGGTAGGAAGGATAGGGATTGGTGTTGCATAGTGCTAATGAGGAGGCAGGTGCCACACCTTGTGGGACAGCATGTTAAATTTTACGAAGTTCAACAAGAACCTCTTCACAGATAACAATGTGGTAAGACAGGTCCCCAGCTGTCCTTGCACTGAGATACATCAGAGCATCCAGTGGGTCCTGATCAGTTTATGCCAGCAGTCTCACTTCCTAGGGTGCAGTACTTCACCCTAGATACCCTTCTGAAGTAAAGTTCTTCTCAAGCAAACAGTATTGAATATTCTGAAGTATTTCAAAATAAACCAAAATAAAATAAAGTTCTTCACCTTTACTGCATGTGCCTATATATATAGATATGTATGTGTATATATATTTTTGTGTGTGTATATAATGTATTTGCACACATAAATATGCATAAGCAAATCAATTGCACTGTCACATAGTTTTTGCCTTTTTAAATGATCTCTGTCTTAAGAACTATTTAATAAGGCATTCATATGCACTTAGTGTTACTGTTGCTATTACCATAGAGCAACAGCAAATTTTGGAGGTAATTTTTTTTCTCTACCTAGAAAGATCTCATTCCAAAGATAGTTTAGTCAATATAAATAGAGTATTTAAAACTTCATTTGGTTCCCAGGACAGAGCTTTTATGAGTTGAGCATGAGTCCTGAACAGTGCAAAATGGAATTTAAATATATTAGATAATAAAGCTTTAGAAGTCATCATTGAAACAAGTGCATTTGGTATTTGTAAAAGGTGTTTATCTAAGTTCAGGTTGGTTAATCATTGAAATTTCTCTGCAGAAAGTATTTTTATTTCTTTGGCTCTATAATACTATTGTACCTGGCCTGTTCCCATCTTCATTATGATGTGCAGTGAAATAAGTATAGAACTTCCATTAGATGTGTCACATAATTTCTAAAGATTTTTTAAATAAATGGCCTTGAGAAATAAAATTTTAACTTTTCTAAATTAGGCAAGTAATGTTTCTAAACTGGTTTTTGAACTTAAAAACCATATTACAGGATTTCTTTTAATGATTCTTTCATAAAGTGCTGTTTTGCTTCTTTGTAATGCATGGTCCTATCTGCTTCTGCAGTTTCGGATTTGGTATTTAAGATTGCTCAACTCAGGCTCTGCAATTTTCTAATTTCTTTTTTTAAGGTGACTTTCTAAGTGTTTGATTAAAAAAAGAAACCAAAGTGATAAGCATGATTTAATGAAGAATTATGAACAGAACACCACCCTTTTTATTAATAAATAAGTATTACTGTTTTACTAAAGCTGAACAATCTATCTTGTTATTACCAGTGAAAAACGTGTTCCTGATGGTCTCATTTAACTGGTGTGGGTAGTGTGCCAGGTGCTAGAAGAGTAGATGTATTGACATGGTTTCTGTACAGGATTTTTTCAGGTGTTGTTTAACCGTGCAATGGGTCCATAGAAGAGCCATTCCTGAAGTTTGAGCTGTCTGCACTGTTAGGTGTCTCTGTAAGAAGCAATATGAAGAAATACTATGTTTAAATGGTTTTAAGTGTGTTATTGAAGCTAACATCAGATACAGAGAAACAAATCTAGATGGACTGTAAAACACACTGATCCTTTTTTATGCTGATTTTTTGCATTCCTATAGTTTAAAAATCTGTTCTCCTTTAATTGAATCACAAACTTTCTCCTAACTCTGAAACATTTTCCTCCTAAAAATGACATGTAAACTTCAATCCAGGAGTCATTTATCAGACCATGAATTTTTCATGAGTCAGTAATACGTGATTTCAATAAAAATAGACCTAAAGTTTGAGCAGATAACCACAGAAGAAGTGATGGCTGTTTCAATACAATTTGTACAGAAACATCCTCCATGAACTTTCTTATGGGAGGATAAGAAACCCCAAAGCTTACATAGACAAGGATACCAGGCATATTACCATTGCGTCCAAGTCCTGTTATTTAGCTGATGGAAAGTTAATTTTATTGGTATTGTGCGCTTTAAGAAAAAAATCCATTTGAAAGACTCAGGAGTTTTTCCCAAAAAAGTAAATGTTGGGAAGGCACACTCAAGAGTGGCAGTCATCTCCTTATCTGAAGGACAAACATCTGTGCAGATGTTCTTCAAGGCTCTGCTACTGCAAACCTTAGGGGGCTTTCAGAGCTGCTCCAGCCACACACACAGAGCCCTTCCTTTTCATGTGGCAGCCTGTGGTCACCTACTGTCCTCTAATATACTCCTTTCCCTCGTTATGAGCTGCTGTACATGCCAGGGATGCTCCTGCATTCCTAAGGCATAGGATGGATGACTGTGCTTCCTCTTTAAGGATGATACTTAATTTGTCAAATTCAGTTGTTATTTAAGCCGAATTTACCAGGGTGATGTATTGTACTGACCCTTCCTCCTGATATACCAAGGTAATGGTTTTGCAAGGTATTTTGGCCTGCTGAATGTTTCACACATTTCCACAGTTATTTTTTCCTCTTGTGTGTTGTTTAAAAATTACAAAATAATATATAATTAGTATTTAAATAAAAAAACCATATTTAAATAATATCACAATATTAACATAAAATACGAAAGTCAGGATACTGTTACAATACAGATTATACTTTTTTACCTAATTTGCATGGCTATTACTTTATTTTTCTATTATGGAGTGGTTTCACATAAATACTTCTTCAGCCAGTATAAGAGATTTCACTGTGTTAGGAGGTCAGAGTCAAATATTGTTAAGTGGATTTTAGAGGGGCTGGATCATTTGGTGAACAATAACAATTTTAGTTATTCATGCTGAGAGCAAAGTAATTAAATCTCATGCTGGAGGGCAGCAGCCTGCAGCCTGTGCTCTGCTGCATCCAGTGAGGGTTGAGGAGAGCATGATTGGTGATACAAGAGACACATAAGTCCTTGTTTAGAAGAGGGATATTAGATTAATGGTATTAAAAACCGAACAAATAAACTCTCAACAACAGCAAACCCACCAAAATAAAACTAAACTTGTGTAGCATTTAAAATTTATTAGTTAGATTGAGGTGAATGTTTCCCCCTTTTAAACAACAGGTCCTTGCCATTACTAGAGGAAAATTTACCTCTACTGATGGATTGGATATGTGCCATTCCGCCAGTTTTATACTCCTGCAGTTTATGGCCACTATTGAAATAGCAAGTTGAACATTTCCATAGTGATTTGCAAATGTTAAGAAATTAATTTTCTTGACAACTCTGTGGGATATGTGCAGTCATTATTTATAAAGAGGAAGATTCAGAGCAGTCTTCCCCCTCAAAATGGGGGAAGAAAGAGCATCTGATTCCAGATTTAAGGCTTGTGCTAAATAACCAGCACTGGTCTAAGCTCCACTAATAAAATTCACTAAAACCTGATCAGAATGATAGCTATTAAAACCTCACATGCAGGTTAGTCCATGTGTGGTGATTAGAATTACATGTCTTTTTGTTCCCCAAACAGCTGGTTTTTCTGAAATTTAAATTCCAGGGCTCTGAAATTATATGTGGATAGATGAATTGCCTTAATTTGACAAAAATGCTAGGAATATTTCCAGAAGATGGAAGCATTTTATTTTGATACCTACAGACTAAGATATTGCATTTTGAAAATAATAGAGCTTTTCTTGTATCATTTTGAACTGACATTTTAGGGCATCTTATTTTAAGATTCCATTTACCATTTCTTAAAAATCACAAACTAAAACATTAAAATGTTCTGTAGCCTAAACACTTCAGCAATGTTGGTTTGTTTTTTTTTCAGATTAAGTAGTGCATTGCCAGTCAACACAAAATTACATTCTCCAGACTGTTAATTTATTCCCAAAAGGGATATTTCCTAGTATGTCCTAGTCACCAGACTGAGGAGTCTCATCCGTCATACTCCTGTGCTAGGACATGCCATGCTAAAAGTCCCTTGAAAAGCAGGCAGACCTCTGCTTTCAGGTTATTTATTTCATCTAAACAAAGTGCTTTTTATGGGCTGAAGGGAGGGAAAACACAGGCTGCACTTTGAAGACCTGCCTTCTGCTAACCATGTCTTTTGCAGTTGGGAACGTGCGTCTCGCACCATTAGTCAGCGTTCTGAAGGAAACCCTGAGAATCCCGCATTAGATAAACCCGCATGAATAAATTATACAGTAGAAGCAGCATATGGATTTTCAGTATGCTAGCCAGCTCTTTGGCAAATGTTTGTGAGAACACTGTAGCCCACATAAGAACTGTAATGATGGTGGCTGCCTGTTAATGGAAGTGGAATTAAGCTGCAGTGCAGTTACCATGTACTAGTATGTGCTAAAAATAGATACCCTGGCTATGCAATCAATACATGTTCACATAGCCAGCCCTATTGCCAATAATACTACTGTGTTTATCTCTTTTTAATGTGGAAACCTGTACAAAGCTCTTATTTTGTTGTGGTTGTAAAAATTCATCCCATTCTTGTTTCCCTTTTCAGAGCACGATGAATGTATAACAAACCAGCACAACTGTGATGAAAATGCGCTCTGTTTCAACACCGTGGGTGGGCACAACTGCGTCTGCAAGCCAGGTTACACGGGAAATGGTACCATCTGCAAAGGTAAGCTGCTGGAAACCTGAATGAGGTGCCCTGTCACAGTTGATGCAGTTCTGGTCATGTGCCTTGAACAAGACACAAAGTGTCAGGCTAGACACTTGGGCCCTACACCTATATGATTTTCACAGGCATATATACACTGACTTTGCATTTGGCAGTTTGCAGTAATTTGAGGGTGATGCATTCATAGATAGTAGGCTCTAAAATTTGAAGTAGTTATGTTTTGATTTTTGTGTCAGCAGTGTCTATATATGCTTCAGCATTCAAGGAAGCCTACATGTACCAACAAAGTTATGTCTGTGAAAACATTGTCAGATTTACATTGTCCGTGGTCAATGACTTGCTATTTTACTTGGATGAACTAAAAATTGTTTGGTATGTCTTTTTATCGTAAGTGAGAAAAGTAGTAGGCATGGACATGTTTTCTAACTGTCTGATTCACTGCTAAACATTAGAACTTAAATTTCTAGTCTTAGAAAGATGCTTTCCCAGAGGTACAATGCTGCTTTTATTTCTGTTGCATTTCACATCAGAAGAAATGATACTTGGTAGCTGGGACCAAATCCTTGGAAGTTCTCAATCTCTGAGCACAGGGTTTAGGGAGTGCTTGAAAATAAAAGTAGTGTTGCTGTAGGGGAATGAGCTCAGACGTGAAAAGTGGGACAGACGCAGCAATGTCATACCCAGTGTTCCTTGAAGTTGTGCCTTGCTGCTCTTGATTTCTTAGATGTCAGAATCTAAGTGTCCAGAGTTAACATTGGTGATGTCACATAGATGCCTTCTGCTGCTGTGTATTGCCAAACTTAAGCAACCCAGAATTTCTTTAATTGCTAAGTCTGATTAAGATCTTAGCACTAGTTATTCCATCACCTGATTAACAGTACAATTTTTCTATATATTCCAAAGACAAGCTCTTTGTACAACATGGCAGCCTGGTTCACTTCCAGTCAAACACATGGGTAGAGGGAGACATGACAGCAAATATGTCCTTTTGTGCTGGACTCTCTTCTCTGGGGAATGAGAAGAAATTTTTGACCTGATGAGGTTCAAGACGACAGCATCTCCTCTCAGAAGCTCCGTCTGCAGAGCTCACTCCTGTGCTGTACTTGGGAGTAGTCCCAAATTCTTCTGGTGGAGATGAGTCACCTACAAAAAGATGACTGAGGTTTCTTTGGGTCAAAGAGAAGGTGCATAACCCTACAGCACTGTGCTCAGCTCTTCTGAATAAGACTGCAGATCTGACAGTGCAGAGGGCATCTGGCCCCACTGTGAAAGAAAAGTACATCCCCTCCCTCCCTCCCTTCCTCCTCAATATTGAGAAGACAGTATGCAGGAGAAGGCTCTAAGCCTGTGTATTGAAATCTGAGAAATAAACTTCTCTGCAGCCCTGGCTTGGATGCCAGTGTCCTTCAAAGAGACCTCTTGCCCCCATGCTTTGGCAGTTTTTCATGCACTGCGCTGCCAGCTGCACCATGTTCTCCTGGATCAGGAAGCTTAGATGTCTCAGTGACAAAGGGCTCACACCACAAGGCTGATGTCTCAAACCTGAGAGCTGGATAGCTCCAATCTATAACAGTTTTCTCTCAGATGAGCCATAAAACCTCATCAGTGGTGCTGTTGCACAGAGCAGCTGCAAACCAAAGCCTGGCATCTCTGGCTGGTTACAAGTGCAGGGCTAGACCAGTGCCCCAAAGCAACTTTTTGTGTTGGTTATAACTTCCATCTGTCCAGTTTCACCTGTAGTTTCTTCTGGCCAGAGGCTTTCTGATTCCATATTGCAGATGCAATCAGAGCAACTAACAGTTACTGTGTTTTCAGAGCTGGTTGCATTTCTGGGTCCACAGAAGTGACTCTTTAAAGTGAACACTCCTGCAGAATGTTACACCAAAATATGTAAGCACAGATTCTCAGACTGCAGCCTGCCAAAGAACAAACCCAAGGATTGACTTTAAGCTTTAAATGCTAAAAGTTTTGAAGTTCTTCAGAACACTTTGAGACAAAATTAGTATTTTTATTGTTTCTATTAAATTACTTAATAAAGGATTGAGGTAGCCAGTTTAATATTCAGTTGTGCCTGTTATACTCAGGCCTTTATTTGGGCAGCAGAACAGATCAGTACTGCCCTAGGAAGAGTCTGTTACAAGGTAGGATGTTGTCTTTCCCTGCTTCCCAGTGCATGTGAAGGAGCACATATGGGAGCTGTTGTCTTCAGATGATTTACTCTAATCTCCTTCTGTAGCTTGTCAGCCCATCTGGCCAGTGAGGCAGGGGGGCCATAAACCATCTCTTTGTGACCTCTATCCTTAGGAGAACACAGTCCCTGCACTCAGTGCCGCATGGACGGCGCTCCATGCCAGCCTGCTGGCAGGCTGTGTGCACCTGCGGGATTGCCAAGTGTAATTCCCTTACCCCTATATTGTGATTTTGCATTTTGCAGCGTTTTGCAAAGACGGGTGTAGGAACGGAGGAGCCTGTATTGCTTCCAATGTGTGTGCCTGCCCACAAGGCTTCACTGGGCCCAGCTGTGAAACTGGTAAGATTATAACTTAATTTATGATGAAGATAATCCAAGGAGGATGTTTGAAGCAATCCAAGAATAAAGGAGTATTTAAGTTTGTGCCCTGAAAGAGGAAGCTGCCACTGAAACGGTACTCACTTTTCCCATATGCTTCCCATGAGAATATATTACAGCAATTCTAATTAGAAGCACATGGACTGCAAAAATTAGAACATGAATTAAGACATCTTGGGTTTTGATGTTTCATAATTAATAAGATTATTATGGACTTGCTTTTCACCTCAAATGGCCTTTGGTGTCTCATATAAATAACAGATAATCTGACATCTGGAAATAAATTTGAGTAACTGATTACTTCTGTGCTGTATATGTGTTCCTGGTTCAGTAACCCACCTTCATTTGCAACCTTATTTGAAGACTTGTGATTAAACCAGATTGCTTTACTCAATGTAAAGCAATTGCTGTTGGGACAGGTAATCTCCCTGCTGCTGCTTTTACCTCCTTTCATAAGCATTCCTTTATCTTCCCCTGCTACCGCTGGGGATGGCAGTACCACAAGGCTTTGTTTTAGACCTTTATTTTTTAAGTCTTGGATCTAATCAAATTATATTACCCAGCGGAGTATGTAGAATATTAATTCTTAGCATCTCAAGTGCCTGTAAATAATTTTTCAAAGTTCAAATGAATAGTTTCAGCACCTTTATTTATTGATGCAGAATTTTTAAATGCATTCTAAGCATACTTGCCTCCAGGAGGTAAAGGCAGAAAGCTCACTTAGATTAATCGGCTTCAGTATGCCTAATAAAAGGGCAGTCTGCCACCTATGATTGACTATTGTTGCTGTTCTATATTGCCTCCAATAAATCTTCCAAACAGTGGAAAGGAGGTCATTTGAGAAAGTATTGCTTTAATCTGACTTGTAAACATATCCAGTTTAATGAAAAACACAGACCGGTCTGAATTCTGTATTATCTGGTCTATTTGAGAGGTGAGAAATGTGGTTGTTTTCATTCTTTTTTATATGAGCAGATATTACCACAGAGCACACAAGGGATGCTGTGTGAAAAGCAGCATCCTACATGCTCATCTGTTTCTAAAAAAATGTTAAAAGAGCAAGTTTTCACATATTGCTTACTATTTCACAGACTGCAAATACCATGGCACAGGGTACCAAGGTCTCTCTATTGTAACACTGCTTGGAACAAATTGTATGCTCAAGATAACGCTCAAGTATTAAAACAGTTAATTTGTTTTAGTAATAGTTGTTTTATATGCCCCTTGAACCACTCTCCTGTTCTCAACTAAATATAACATGTAGTTTCAAAGTGCATAATCATCTTTTGCAGCTTTATACTCCTATCTGAAGTGTGTAGACTGGAAGCATATTTGCTTTAGTCTTCTGTAGTCAATATTAATGGCCACTATCAAAGAGACATCTTACTGGCTTTTCAGAATTGGCCCTGGAAGTCCTGTCTGTGCTCCCTTCTTTATAGGACAAACTGGGGACACTCAGTCCCCAATCCAGTAATTTCAAGTACCTTAAGCTATTTTAAGTTAGATTAACTGCGTTCAGCCCCAAATGTCCTTCAAAAGAATCTGAACTGCTGGCTTAACTTCCCATCCTTCCTGCCCTTCAGGAAACATACAGGGAGGCAGGCAGAGACTCAGACCACATCTTAGACTTTTCTGAATACCTGATCTCAATGTTTAACATGAGGTTAGTATGGTGGTGACCTGATATCACTTAGCTGGTGATAGTGTTGTTATGATTTGGTGACAATTTTCCAGCCCCAAACCAATTTCATAGGGCAGTTTTCTGAGGAGAAACCCTCTGTCTTGTTTAACTTCTGTTGAGCATGATATTTTTTTCCTACTGTAGAAACAAATAATGTTAGATATCAGCCACAGGAGTACAGGTCTGGTCACCTCATGTGGACACTAATACGCAGAGTAGGATTGTAATCTACTTGTGCATGGCTTTGAAACATACAGTCTGAAATACTGTCCGAGTGGCAAATGGAAGAGCTATCTGGTCAGTAAGGAACAAAAGCTGATTTTTTCTGAGACTACACTGTCAGAAAAAGGGTGTTGTATACAGCCATGAAAGAAAACCAGAGCTTCAAACAGTATGCATTCACTCATAGTGAATGCAGCAGAGTTTGTTGACGATACTTCTCGTTAGGCTTGAAATGTTTCAAGGTGTTCATACTACAAATAATTTATGCTGGAAGCTTCCCTTTGAACAGTCTCTGTATCTACAAAGGTGATGCAATCTTCTTTAGGCAGATATCTTCCGCTGCGATCGTGTACAGAGAAGGAGGGGGATTGATGTAAAGGTGCCGAATCTATTTTAAAATTGCATGTTACTTATTTCTGTTTATACTACACATATTTAAAAATTGCTTATTGAAGAATCTTGGGTTTTTAACTTAAAATATACAGTTATGTAGACATTGTCAGCAGCTGCTGGACCTATGAATTAATTAGCAGGAGATTGAATCCATACCCCAGCAATAACCTAGAAAATGCAATCGTCAGTTCTTACTGTTTCCTTCTGTAAAAGGTGGTTTGAGAGTTCTGATTAAATCATTTCTCAGAATCATAGAAAAGAAAGGATGATGTTGGAAGAGACCTCTTGAGATCATCTTGTCTAATCTCCCTGCTCAGAGCAGGGTCAAATACAGCTGGCTTCTCAGGACTGCGCCCAGTTAGATTTGGAGTATTTTCAGGGTTGGAGACTCCACAAGTTCTCTGGGCAACCAATTCCACTGTTCAATCACTCTCAGAGTACAAAAAAAAATTCTTTTCGTTACGTTCACATGAGATTTTCCATAGCCCTCGTCCCTTTCCTGGACATGACTGAGAGTGTCTAGCTACCTTCAACACCGTCAGGTATTTATACACGTTGATAAGTTTACCCTCAGCCTTTCCATTTCCAGGCTGAACATCTCAGCTCTGTTAGCCTCTCCTGGTATGACAGATGCTCTGCTCCATTAATCATCTTCACATCACTGCACTGGATTTGCTCCATGTCTCTCCTGCACAAAGGAATACAATGAAAGATCTAGCACTGCAGATACGATCCCAGCAGCGTGAAATAGGGTGGCAGGATCATATCCTTTGACCTGCTGGCAATACTCTTCCTAATGCAACTCAGAAGGCTGTTGGCCACCTTTGCTGTAAGTGTACAATGCTGCCTCATGTTCAACTCAAGTGCACCAGCACCTCCAGATTGTTTAATGTCAAGTAGCTTTTCCACTGCCCAGCTGGTGCCTGAAGTTGTTTCTTAATAGTTGTAGGACTTTGCATTTCCCTCTGAACGTGAAGATGTTCCCAGTGACCCATTTCTCCAGCCTGTTGAGGTCCCTCTGAATGTCAGTAAAACTGCCTGGTGTAGCAACTTCTCCTCCAAATTTTGTATGATCTGAAAACCTGCTGAGGGCGCAGTCTGCCTTATTGTCCAGATGTTAAGCAGTCCTGGCCCAGTACCTGGTGTTTACCTGGGTGTGTGTTGATAAGTGACTAGTCTACAAATGGATTTTGTGCAGCTGATCACAGCTCTCTGATACCAAGCACTCAGAAGGTTTTCAGTCTATCTCACTGTTCATTTATTTAGCCTGCACTTTTTAGCTTAGTCTCAGGATGTATGGGAGCATCAAAAACCTTACTGAGATAACCAACATCTACTGCTCTTCTCCCATCCACCAAACCTAGTTATCTTACTTTAGAAGGCCATCAGGTTGGTCAGGCATGATTTCCTCTTCATAAATCAGTGCTGACTGTTTCAAATTACTTTCTTGTCCTTAATCTGTTTGGAGGATACCAACATCTTCCCAGGGATGGAGGTGGGGCTGGCTAACATCTAGTTCACTGGATCCTTTCCTTTTTCAAAGATGGGAGGGGCTTTCTTCCATTTCTGAGGAGATTCTTTCAGTCACCACGACCTCTCAAAGACAATTGAGGTTGGCCTCAAGTGACATCAGCCAGTTTCTTCAGCACTCCTGGATGCATCCAAGTTTGATTGACCTGTGGTTTTTTCAAATTTATTTAGATACTGACACTTCTCCACCATGGCTAAATATCCCTTGCTTCAGACACACTTTTCATTGGTCTTGGTGACATGGGACACATGAAGGCAAATCTTACTTATAAAGACCAAAGTGAAGAAGGCATTGAGTACCTCACTGTTTTGAATTTCCTTTCCAAAACCCATCCTTGCATACTCAATCAGTATCTGTATTTCTCCCAAAACCCAAGAGAGATGATGCTGTCCATGCTTAGGTCCTGCCTATGCAGCCTAAACTCAGTGCAGCTTTTGCAAAGAGAAGTCCTCTGTGAGTAAGGATAGCTTCATAAATTTTTTTACTTCCAAAATACTGCTTCTGGGTGTCAGTAGGAGTCACATTTCTGTTGGAAACATAAGGAGAATCAACTCTTACTGCTGGTCAGCTATTTCAGTGTGATATATTCACTGTGGAATGTCTTGCAGTTAACAGAGCACAGAGCTGTTACAACACCTTTGAATGATCTATTTGGAGCCTTTTAGATTAATCATGGCCTGTGCCATGTGGAAATGGACCAGAGAAATGAGGCAGCAGATAGAAGAATCATATGCAGATACATCAACCTACACCATCCTTTAAAAAAAATTGATATTAAGCCATAAAAATTATACTAAAAGTCATCAAGTCACAAATCCAGTGGGAGAATTTCTATGTCCTTCCCAAAGGATATGGGTTGAGATATTGTCAATATTGGGGATGTGTTCATTGGCTTAGCGAGATGGGGTTTATAAACTAAAACTTTTTAAAATCTCAAAAGGCACGCCAGCAGTTTACCATGTAGAGCAGCTTTCTACAGTGTAGAGATGATACTACCAAGCAATCTAAAAGTATTTGTGCCTGGTAAACTTTTTCAAAATACCTGACTTAACATTGTCTTTTTTAATTGCAAAATTATGAATTCTTCAATTGGCATTTTTAAGTGCCATCTTAAATTGTATTTGAAGAGTGTTATATTTTAGAATTCAGAAGAGGATGACTTTGTTAGATTTGCCTGATGTTACTGCAACTCTCCTTTAATTTGGTGACAGACCTTTAAGGGTGGATTTGTTCTCCTACTATGTATACATATCTGCTAACATATGCATACATGATTACTGCATTTTTGCTGCTTGTCAGCTTCTTTTTTTGAGTTTCCACACTTGTTTTGTGCTTTGAGTATTCCTGTGGACAGCTTTTAATTATGCATGAGATCAAAAGGCAGAGTTTTGCTTCTGGTAGTGTTTTGATGTAGTTTTTTAACAGGTTGGCTGCAAGTTTTTGGATGATTTGCTGCTATTTGAATTCCCTGCTAATGAATTTTCCTTGGTTATTGCAGGAATCATGTCCACCTGTTACTAAACAATCCATGTTCAAACTGCTGAAAATAAACTGGCAGACAAAGCTGTTACCTTTGAAAGCGACAATTGAGAAAAAGTTACAGATACTACATTAATTCAGCCATATATTATTACTAACATTTGGCTTAATTAAAGGAGTAACTGAATTTATGAAAAAAAAAATGGTGAGTGATGGATGAGAATGAGATGACCCTCTCTTACCTGAGCTCTTATCAGAAAAAGGCAAAGCCAAATTTAATCTTCTCTACATTTTTTTCCTTTTTTCTTTTCCACATATGGAAAACTTCTCCCTCAAAGGATGTTGCTGAAGCAAATTCTTGCAACATCTGTAGTTCAAAATATTGAAATACAACTCAGACAAGTGGTTTTGATAAATAATTTTTATAGATCAGATCTCATCAGTTTTGTGCTACTTTCTACATAAACTAAATAATTAACATGCATGACTATTGCTCTTTTTAGCAAATCCAAATTAATTTGTTCATGTGCACTGACTATAATAATAGCAGACTTCAGGTTATTAAAGGCTATTATTATTCCTATTCCAAAGAAAGCTTGTGAAAATTTTCTGATTATGGTTTCCCAGTTACTAGGAAAAATATTTTATTGGTATTAGAAAAAAAACCTTTGTCAAAGTAACCAGAAAGCTTGTTAACCTTGCTGAGTTCACAAAAATGAAGTATTTTAGTGCTTTTAGCATGACAAGAGAACTGCTTCCATTTAAGGTCTTGATCCCTTGTGTTCAGTTCTGCTTCCATTTAAGGTCTTGATCCCTTGTGTTCAGTTAACCACAATCATCTTGTGGCCAGGTAGGCTCTGAAGCTAAAGCTGTGACACAAATGGTATTTGAAGCCTATTGAATATTGAACCAAGGCTTTAAGAACCAAAAATACTTTTGGCAGAATTCGTAAGAATTCTTGGCTGCAGTATCTGTAAGCTGTGAGAGTATCACAGTCAAAATTTTCTGTGCAACTCAGGAATCTCCCATTTACTCAGTTTTATTGTTACAATGAAGAATTCAATTACTGATAGCACATTGGGATATAACTATAATACCAAAAGGCTCAAATTTGTGGTATAGGTATGCAAGCTCCTGCACAAAGCTAGAGTAAGAGCTGTGCCCCTCATAGTTTAGCAGGGGAAGCCAGTTGTGTCCTGGGATAGATGAGTATAGCAACAAACTCTTTGAGCAGAAAGCGTATTAGGTTAAGATTTTCTTTCTCTGAAATCCTTAAGGGATTGCTGGGAGGTTTAGTGAAGGAAGAAACAAAAGAAGGGAGCAGGAGAAGTGGAATATACATGAAGGCAGCACGGGCATGGGCTGTCCAAAGCAAGAGTTAGAGGCAGAAGGGACACCTCCCCTGTTTCATTAGTTTTAATAGTCCACTTGACTTCTTTAGAATTTGGTGTCCTGAGGATTCAGGCTCCTGGTTTTGGGTAGGCTCTCAAGTTTGAAACTTAAACGATACTTCTGTCAGCAAATGTTTTATTTACAATAAGGATCTGACTTTGTTTTATGGAAATAAGAGAAAGTTGAGTCAGTCTGTAGAGTCTGGAAAAAATGTCTGCAAACAAATAATTTTTAAGCGTGATTTGCAGCATAAAGCATTTTAATAGATGCCAGTGTGCAGTAGGAATTCATTATATTCTGATAGTCAGACCTTTGGAGTCCCTGAAGTCTGGCATTTCAGCAACAGTAATTCTCAAACTTTGTAGGCTATTATAAACTTTTCCCTTGGTGCAGGAAAAAAAAATTGTCCAGGACAGAGCCCAAAGAAACTACTTTGTGCCTTGCAAGTAGTTGAGATCCGGCTTGGATGCTGAGCTGCATGCTGCCGTTGCCCTCCAGTGCAGAGACTGGCCATGAGATAGACCAAAACTGGCCAGAGCACACCACAACACTGCAGCAGTGCTGAGGCTTTGGAAGTCAGGTCTGTGTAACCCAGAGCCCTGGCTGTGGGAGGAGGTGAGCAAGGAGAGATGCTGGAACTGACATGTCCAGCTCATTGCTGGACTTTATTGCCATTAGCCTTGGGAAATCACTGCTATTTTTCTTCTCTGAGTCCTTCCCAGTGCTCTCCATTTCCTTGGCAAGTCTCCTGGCTTCCTGCCCTGTTGAAAATTGGATATGTAGTATGTTGGGTTCAGAGTTTTGGCCTTTCCAGCCATAGCTTAAATGTAGATGGAAACACGGAGTTCTCAGTATCCTGTTTAAACAGGTTTAACTTAAACTTTAACAGTAAATATCTAACTGTGCTTTTTATTCTTGTGAGCTGAGCCTCTGAAATGAAAACACTTCTGAATTACACCTGCATTTAATTAATATCTTCTGTAGTTTCCATTTCAGCAGAAAGAGACAGGACCCAGCTGCTAAAAATAATGTAATGGTTTTGCTGAGGAAGTTGAAACATGCTTTATAACTTGCATCTCTGCTATATAAAGTCACTACTCAGCCTGCACAGGCTGAGTAATGAGTGGTCTGCATTACAGCCTTGCCCTTCTCAAAGATGACTATGCTGCATGTCAGCTACTTATTTCAGAAGCAGGAACAGTGTTTGAGCTAGCCTTGGTTTATTGAGCTAATGCATATAACTAGTGTGTTTAGTGTTGCCCGTAGGAAAAACAGATAGTAGGATCATGGGCAAACTTATGGGAAGAATCCTATAAAATCAACTTGTATGTCTTAAGCATAGCAACTAGTTCTAACTTAGACTAATTTGTGACTATGATAAATTTCAAGTAAGTTGATACAGAATCCTAATAAAGAATTTTGACTATATAATTTGTCTTCTGCAGTCCTATAACTGAACTACAGTTACAGGATGTGAAACAAGCATCCTCAGGTAGAATTTATTTTGGTGACTTGAGGAGAAGTTAGCAGGATATGACTATATGACGTAGTTCCTTACAAAGCCATACCAGTGTATCAGTCATCTGATTGATAACATTACTGCTTTCCTTGTGGTTGCAAAACTTTTTAATGCTTTCAAAATATAAGGTGACTTCTGAAATTTAAACAAGAACAAGTAAGGAGTAGGTTTAAATCAACACAGTCAATTTCCTATAATTTTTGTGTTGCCCAGGGTGGAAACTGTTAAATTTTACCTTTTGAGCTACCATATGTAGTAGCTACTTAGGCACTATATGTGCGTAAGAACAATGACTCAACTACTGAACTGTGCTCCCATGAACTACCTAATCCAATGCCTTGGTGGTGTCACCAAGTCCTTTCAGAACTTGGAAATTATGTGGGTTTTTCTTGATTTGACATGCCTCAATTTCAAAGAAATAGTTTCTCAGAACAGTAATTCTAGGAATTTGGACTTCTGCACTGCTTACATCTTTCTGGTTAATGTAGTTTTCTGATGTACTGCATAGGGCACAGTATATTGTATCTGTTCCTGACTGGAGATTAATAAGGAAAAGTAGCCTCACTCACAGAGGGTGACTGCTCTAGCTAGACAGGCCTAATTTGTACTGTCAAATCTGATATTCGTAGGAAGTTTCTGAAAAATCTTGCTTGGCTGGTCTAGAGCAGAGAGTACTTTTGGTTCCTGTACTCCTCGTGATAAGCCTTACATAAATCATGAGGTTAGGAGTCATCATCTCTACAACTTCTGTTCTGTCGGTAAGCTATACAGTAGTTACTATGCAGTAACCTTTCCCCCTTCCTAAACCCACTATCCCATCTCGGGCTTGGCCAGTGGCAGGTCCGTCTTGGAGCTGGCTGGCATTGGCTCTTTCACACCTGGGGGAAGCTTCTGGCAGCTTCCCCCAGTAGCCACCTCTGTAGCCTCCTTACCTACAAAACCTGGCCATGCAAATCCAACACAGCATCTATGTTCCCTTTGTCTTGCCTGAACATTCTCCATTCATTAGTATGAAGGGCATAAAGTGGCTAAAGTTTATTCTTCAGGTCAAAAGAATTTAGAAGATCCTTTACAGAGAGTACCAGAAACTATAGCACAGTTTCTGCTGAAACCCTTCTCCAAGAGCCTTGGCATGAGGTTTTTTTCCTCATGGAAAAAAATAATAACTCTGAAAGTTTTTAGTCAGAAATAAGCATAGAAATTTGAGTCTGTGATGTTTACAGTCCAACTCTAGATTCAGAAAGGACTGTTGCTGAAAAGAGAAGTAATACTGCATATTCCTCAATACTGATAATAATCTAGCAAATAATTAGTGTCATTTCAGTTGTTGTTATGATTAATAATTTTGGCAAACTTCAGCTAGCAGTGTTCCAGTAAAAGCCAAGTCTCTATATTTACTGTTAAGAGGAAGTTCAAAACAGAAACAGAAAACATGATTGACAATCTCAGAAACTCTGTTCAGCGAACCCCTGGAGAACATGCCTTTCCTGCAAGGAACGCTGTATGTTAACAATGTTCCAAGTGTTAATTCAGGCTATAGAAAAATAGGCATGTGCAGCCAATGAATGGGTTGCAAACTTGTCATAAATGTTATAGATAAGCTGTTTGTGAGATTCTGAAACTCATTGTGCTTGTTTACAAAGCAACTTCTTGCTCTCTCCTTTTTCCAAATATTTTCTCTGAAAATGTTTAATAATATGATGTTAATGACTGATGCTGGTGCTATATCAAACTAGTCATCCAAGTATCCATAAAAATTAAACATCCTTAGAGGGCAGCAGAACTGTACAGGGGTTATTATACTTTTACAAAAATCACTTGTGATCTACATTGTGAGATCTCTCTGAAACAAATAATGCAAGACTTCAATCACTGTATCACAAAAACATAGAATGGTTTAGATTAGAAGGGACCTTTAAGGCCATCTAGTCCCAGCCCCCCTGCCATTGGCAGGGACACTTTTCCCTAGACCGGGTTTCTCAGAGCTCTGTCCAACCTGGCCTTGAACACCTCCAGGAATGGGCATCCACAGCTTCTCTGGGCAACGTCTTCCAAAGCCTCACCACCCTCATAGTAGGTAATTTCTTCAAACATCTTATCTAAACCTACTCTCAGTTTTCAAGCCATTCCCCCTTGTCCTGTCACTACATGCACTTGTAAATAGTCTTGTCCAATCTTTCCTGTAAGTTCTTTTCAGGTACTGGAAGGCCACAGTTAGGTTACCCTGAAGTCTTCTCTTTTTCTGGCTGAACAATTCCAATTCTCTCAGCCTTTCCTCATAGGAGAGGTGCTTCGTCCCTCTAATCATCTTGGTGGCCTCCTCTGGACTCACTCCAGCAGGTCAGTGTCCTCCCTATGCTGGGGACCCCAAAGCTGGATACAGCACTGCAGGTGGGGGTCTCTCCAGAGCAGAGTAGAGGGGCAGAGTAGGGACAGAATCGCCTCCCTTGACTGTCTAATCACATCTCTTCTGATGCAGCCCAGGATATGTTTGGCTTTCTGGGCCATGTCCAGCTTTGGATTTCTGGGTCATATCCAGCCTCTCCTCCACCAGCACCCCAAGTCCACCTAAGCAGGGCTGCTCTCCATCTGTTCATCCCCAGCCTGTGTTGGTACTGGGGTTTGCCCCAATCCAG
>VYZT01061483.1:19832-32802 GCA_013400735.1 Pomatostomus ruficeps
GAGATTCCCATGGGCCCACTGCTCCAGCGTGTCCAGGTCCCTCTGGATGGCATCCCATCATTCAGGTGTGTCAACTGCACCACTCAGCTCGGTGTCATCTACAAACCTGCTGAGGGTGCACTCGGTCCCTTCGCCCCTGTCATTAATGAAGATATTGAATAACATTTATCCCAGTGCAGACAATTACTATCAACTTCTACAATCTATCTGTACTACCAAATAAAGCAGGTGGGAGAGAAAGGGCAGGGGGTAGATGGTAGAAGCACTTCTCCCCATTTTACAGATTTGGAATCAAGCCACAGGAGGAAAGTTAAGTAGGTGACAAAGTTTGCATAAGAGGACAGTAGCAGAAGTCCCGGTAAGATGTGGATTATCTCATTTCTTCTCCCCTTGTCCCTTTGTTAAATGTGTCAATAGCTGAGAGAAAACATGGTGGGGTTTATAGCATATTGTCTGTAAGTGGGAAGTACAGTGAAATTGTAAAACCTAGAAAACTCCTTT
Source organism: Pomatostomus ruficeps (assembly GCA_013400735.1). NCBI lineage: Eukaryota > Metazoa > Chordata > Aves > Passeriformes > Timaliidae > Pomatostomus > Pomatostomus ruficeps. Next base: position 20,334 of record VYZT01061483.1, read on the forward strand.
GACCTTCAAGGAGGACATATTCAAAAATGGCTATCTCATTATATAGGAAAAAAGGGTTTAAAAGTTGTCTGTGAGAGTAAACAAATGAGATCTGCAGCAAGCAAAGAGGAAGGCCAGGGTTGTGCAGGTCAGATGCTTTTTACTTGGCTGCAATGTATGAAAGGGCAGTCACTCTCCCTGTTCTCACCTGAATTTTTCTCAGATATGAAAAATAAGCTCAAAAATGAACAGTGAGACAAGGGCTGGTGACTTTAGAAGCTTGGAATGTTTACTTGCTTTACTTTGCTTTACATTTTTACTTATAATTATTAACAAAGAAAATCTTTGACAGAATTTAAACAAAAAATGCCCATATTGAATTTAATGCACATTCTGGATTTAGGCACTAACCCTGCTTACCTCATCCTTTCAGTTTTATACCTTAAGATGCCTTGCTGCTTCATCCTTCTGTCTTTTTCTTCACTTTTCTTGCCTGACACAGTTTCTTGGGTGAATATAATTTCTTTCTTTCCTCAGACTCATCAGTTTTAAATCACAAAAGGTTTTTTCTTTGCTGAAGAGTCACATACTGGTACTTATCTTTTTCTATCTTTCTTTAGCTTGTTGCAACACTACAATCCTATGCTACAATATGTAGCATCTTAAGGGGGAAAAAAAGGGAAGAGAGAATACTACAAAAGAGCTCTAAGGAGACAGGATTTTCTTGTTATTTGTGAAAAACATCAAAATGCATCTACTACTTAGCTATTATTTTCTATTGGGAAAAAAAGTCCTTTATTAAACATGAAAACTAAAATTTCAGCTACATTCTTAAAATACAGTGGGCTATAAATAGAATGTGAATAGTGCAGCTGGGCAGCATTATAATAGAATTTCCTTCTGTTATATAAGGGAGATAGGCATGACCTTCATCACTCACTGTAAGCTCTCTCATGAATTATGAGTCATTCAACTATTAGTGGAATTAAAATCTATAACACTGTCAATCATTGTCCTGTATCCCTATGGAGCTCTTCCTTTTACTGTCGACTTGAGGATGTCTGCAGTGTCTGCACATACCATGTCAATGATATGTTTATAGCCCAAGCAAAGGAATAGTGATTTAGTTTTAAGGTGTTTTACAGCTTTTTCATGTTTGTATTGAGAATATTTATTGTTGTCTTGATGAGTTGTAGTCAGCCATAGCATGAAAGAATTATGTGTGGGGTTTTTTCCTTTTTTGTGCCTCAACAATTTTGTACCATCTCCACATGATTTGACAGTTCAGGAGTAGCAATCCAAAATAGTCACTGGCCTATGGACTAAGAGTCGTGGTAAGAAGCCACTGGTAAGAAAGTGTAGGTGAGAATGTTTTAAACTTTAACACACATATAGTATGTGCCAGTAAATACCCTGACCAAAAAGGGGAGGGCTATAGCAGGAGACCAAGCACAAATCAGGGTGTCAAAACAATTCCTAGTTCCTCAAACTTTGAGTTGCTTTGAGGGCTCTTTTGTTTGTTTTCTATAAATTACCTCTGAACTAAATACTTGGAAATTTACTATAATTCTTAGCTGATTTGAAACAACCTTTTACAAGGCTGAGAATACGTTAGTTGCATCAGTCATTCATATGTGTAAACATCCTAACTCATGGTTATGACTGATTTGACTCCTCATTTGAGGAAACCCAAGACCTTCTGTCAGTACACTGTGCAAGTAAGGGCTTCCTTCACACCCATTGGAAACGATGTCACATCTGGTAAATCTAGCTTTTCTCTTCTCAAATTAGTTCCCTTTTGTTTAGAACTCAGCTCCCCTTACCCATCTTTAGCGGCTAGCACTGGTGTGTTAGTCCTGTTTCTCATGTGCAGATGGAACTATGTAACTTCCAGATGCTAGTAGGTATCTAAAATAGGTATGCCAATGTGTTTCAAGGTATAAAAGTGTCTTTGCTATCTTGGAAAATAGAAGTATTTTTCTTTTTCAAGATAGGGCTAATGAGGAAACAGAAGCATGTGTTACAGCTAACATGAGATGCTGTACTGAGCACGTTGAACACAGTGAAAGCAAAACCACCTCTTTGGCAACTACTACAAATAAAGGCCCAATTCCTAGTAATTAGTCTTTTTAATGAGGATTGGCACAATCAGTGTCACACAATAGAGCTGAAAAATATATTATTTTTGTTTTACAGTATTCGTGGATGCAGCTAGTTCATCATGGCCAATTAGGTGCTCTGAATTTCAATTGCTACAAATTCCACTTCCTTTGATGATATTGGGTGTGCAGTGAGAGGCAGTTTCAATTATTGGTGTGATCTGTGATTGATCAATTTTCCACAACAAAGAATTGTTAGCAGGGCCACATGCTGAATCAGTCAGTGGAAAATTCCCTTTGATAATGTTTCCATCTAATTTTGGAGCACCATCACTGCCACACATGAAATACCAACACGATTGAATTTCTTTTTGCTGGCATTTAGCAGGACCTATGGGGGTGTGCAGAAATCAATGGGGGATCAGGAGTCTGGAAAATTGCATACTTGAAGAATTAATGAACTATAATTCTGTATTACATTCTCAATCACATTTTACTTCCTTTTCATTAATGTAACTAAATTAGTTTTCCGTGGACAGGGTACTTTAAAAACTGCAATCATGGTCTTGCTGGGATTAAAAAAAAACCAACCCTGTTATAATAGTAGCTATTTTTTTCATTCAACATGACAGTTGGAAATTTTTAGTGGAGAACATACCATCTGCAGCACTGACTTCACCTGTTGAAGCAATTTTAAAATGACTTAACCAGAAGTTCTACTAGATCTGGGAGGTGTTGAGATAGAAGCAGGAACTCCAAAGACATTACAAATGCTTTTTGTTTTTTTTTCCCCCCCAGGCTGGGCCTAATTCATTATCCAGGGGGCCAAGGAGGGGATAGGGCCACGATCTTCACTCTTCTCTGAAGGCTATATCTGAGATAACTGGTGTTTCTAATGCTGTGTAGAGAAAGTTCTTTTGTTCATGGAACTGTGTTATGGTAGGATAGAATTGTGGGTGACTCCTCTCCTTGATGTGTCCCATGGGCCATCTGTAATCTTGCCCTTTACGATTTAAACTTGTAACTGAATAAAATGCTGGGATGAAATTGTAATTAAAACCAAGAATATTCTATGGTTTAATGACAACTTTGATGTGAGAACCCATACAGTGAAAAGTATGCCCCAGTATTCAAGATATGGTATCATAACTTTAAAGAGTTGCTTGAAGATGACAAATCAGAGTGAGACTGTAAACAAAATCAGGCTCTAGGACTGTGGCTGACAAAGGAAGAAAGTTCCTTTTGTAGTCAGGCACAATGTTAGAAAAAAAGGAGCTGATCAAACTTTAAAAAATAGGTTTAAAAGTCATTCCAAACAACTTAGGTTTTCTGGCATAACTGGTATCTTCCTGGATTAGGTCAGCATTCTTAGCCACTATATTCCTGAGGATTTTATTCCTCTTTATGATATTTATATGTATGTGGTATATGAGAATGTAGTGGGATGGAAATCCCAAAAGCTGATATTTTTTTTTAACAGTAAGATGGCTCCAGTATATTGAACTACTTCCTGGATCTCGTATTTTCTGCCTGGACCTGTTTTTCGCATAAGATTCCAAATCAAAGGTCTGATTGAACAGGAGGGTCTTCTCAAGTATCATCATATTAGAAATCTGCTGTCACATGAAAACCAACACAAACACTTTTTCATTCTTGTAAATGTAAGAGACGAGACTTTAGAATTTGCAGTAGAGATAATGAACCTTTTCCAAGGCTACTCCAGAAAACTGAGTCATTGTCAGCAAATACCTCATTCAGTACAGTGAACTTCCATTTAGTCCTACTGAATAAAGCCTTTTCGTCCTTGCATACATATTTACTAAATTTAGAAAACCCAGACATCATCCTAATCCTACAGGATGTTCTGTTATCTGAGCATAAATCTGAATAGCTGATACATGATCTTTTATATACAGACAGACATAGCATCCTTTAAATTGTATTGACATATGCAAAGGCATATCAGAGTCTGACTGTTCCAAATGTACCCATCAAAAAAAAAAAAATTGAAGATTTATCTGTTTAAGCAGCTTCAAAGTCTTCTAAACCACTTCTTCAGTGATCTGTTGCTGAAATTATTTTTCTTTCAGTTGTTTGTACTTTATTTATACCATGTGTGGGAGCTGGGATGTGGGTGGCTCTGGAGGTTAGCAGTAGACTGGAAAGGCTGTTGCCATTGAAATGAGGTCTCAAATTCAGCCTGAGTCAGTAATGACTGAACATTATGGAAGATGTTGGCTGCTCATTAATCTCTATAACCATATCCAGTGATAAAACCCAATTAGCACTGGGACAGATTATTGCAGTTGGGAGTCTCTATTAATTGGCAGTCTTAAGTAGGTGCCATATATTATTCTGTCACAAAAAAACTTCCAATGTGGAGATAACTAAATTCTAAGTATTCACAGCTCCCAGACTGTGGTGTTGACTTCTTGACAAACAAGGACTTTGGTTTTTATTGACCTGGATAAAGCAGTTTATGACAGAAAATATTTATGGACTGTGTTGTGCTGTGTGTCTCTGTAAGTTTGTGAATGCAGGCTTTTCTAAGAGGCAGATTTGATGATTAATATTTAAGTCTTGAAGTGACTGATATAAAATGGTAGCAACCCCCCTTGCCTCCCCTACACCAGGGTTCTTTGTTGAGTGCAGCTTGACTACATTAGAGCTTGGTCCTGTTGCTGGATGAAAGAGAACTGCTATATTTCTAATTGGCAATTTTATACCACTTTCAGTCTTCAAAAGTTTTATTATACAGAAATTCTCTAATAATATGAATCAGACAGCTAGTTCTCCTTTTTTTCTTTTCTGTACCAGTGGATAATCTGCTAATGATCTTATTTTACTCTTCAGGGAGCAGAGTTTTCTCAGTGTTCCCGAGAGGAAGGGGTATAATAGCTAAAACTGTTTCCACAGTTAAGGAAATGAGTGATTCTAAGGTATAAAGAAGTTACTTGGGAGAGCAAGGTTTTTCATGTCAGGGGGACCTAAGCATATACAGCTCTTACTTTCAAAATGCCTCTAGTTGTGTGTCTACTTTATTAGAGTGAGGCCTCAGCAAAAAAAAAAAAATAAATTTCAAGTTGAAAAATGCGTAACAAAATAAAAAAATAAGAAGGTTGACTGGTTTGAGTTTAAGACAAATGCACAGAAGAAAACCTGAGTATTTGAAAATCGAATCAAGTGCAATGTAAGCGTGTAGCAATCAGTTACCCTGGTTTGTGGCAATAGGGTATGTACAGTATTGCCAGGAGGGTGTACATGAATTACATAGGGTAGAGAGAGTTCACGTGTTCGTGGTGTTCTGTGGGCTCACCAGTCTCACAGGTGTGTGTGTTTTCTCCAGCCACAGTGTTTCAAAAGCCCAAATCACGAACCTTCTGCTGTGCAAAGTGCCATAGGGTGAAAGCACAGCCAGAGCAGGCAGTACTGCAGTGCTGTGGTACAGCTGTGTAGCTAGTCTCCACTTTGGGATGAAGGTTACTTCCAGTGACTTCTGTGTCAAACCTGGGCACTTGCATCATTGGGATGGCAGATTTGGTATGTGCAATTGTGCTCTTTATTTGAAAAAGAAAAATAGAGGAGAATTCTACCTCTGTGGTAGCCAGTGCTAGTCCTGCCATAAGTCAGAGCAAGACCAGGATGAGACCATTTCCTCTGGCCCATCACACAGTGTATAGGATGCTGTTTTATTTCCTGTGGAAGCTGGGGTGTTGCTTTTATTCCTTAATTTTTTTCCCTTCACTCTTCCACTCCTCTTTATAGCCTGTTAAAGACCAGAACTTGAAGATTCAGAATGAGGTGTCTGCTTTGTTCTACTTTAAAAAGTCTTCACTTGCTATTGGAAAATAGACATTCTTCCTTTTCCTGTACTTAAATGTTTTGTTTAAATTTTTTTCTTAAGTAAAAATATAAAGCCTTTTGCTAACTTTCTTCTACAGAGTAATATTTCATTTTCCATGCTTTTCTAGTACGACAGCAAACAGGACTTCATTATCACTGTTAATATTCCATATAGCCCACTGATATACTATAGCCACTGGCCAAGCAAAACTTCAATCAGTTTTTCTTCTCTTCTCTTGTCAGCTCACACCTCTGACTGAGCAGCTGCAAGATGATTCATCAGAGAAGGCTTCACCATAGGACAGGGGGAAATTATTTCTGTCTGCTTTTCCCATATTAATAAGATAATTTCAGTTGTAGATACTTTTGCTGCATTCCCTGAGCCATGCTATGCCTATTTGAAAACAGAAATCTTTTTATCCAAATGTCAAGATTTTTTTCCATGAAATTGGTGCTTTTGCTCTGTAAGACACATTTCTGCCCCGTTTTCTTGTTTAGCAGAGTTGTGACAGTTGTATTTTGTCTCATTATGGAGCACGTTTCTACTAGAATTAATGATCAGCATTAGCTGTGAGAATTAAAACAAAATTCTGTGCATGAGGAACATCTATATTCTGAAACCCACTGGCATGTGCATAAGATATCATTTGCCTAAAAAGTTAGTGGTGGGGAGAATTGTTTTGGATATCTTTTGTTTGCTGCAAAATCCTGAAAGGTGTGATGGGTTATTCAGCATGGGTGCAGCAATGGTTCCAATGCAGTGACGAACAATCTGTAGGGAGCAAGACATTCTTCAAGACCTGCAGCACGCTTCCATACATGCTTGTGATGGGAGGCTTTCTTACATAACTCCACTCCTACTTTGCATGCAGTCATAGCAAAACCAGAAGAAAGTATTTTTTTATTGACATCGGATAAAGCATTTCAGCCCAAGTAATACTTCTTGTGTTACAGATTCGTCAGCTAGTTTGCAAATAAATACAGAGAAGCTGTTTTTGTTGTCACTTTACCAATACTGATATGACATTCACAGCTTGTTTTTCCTGAATAATCAATGAGTTCATCTAAATGCATTTCGCTTGTGCCTGTGATACTGCACTTGCACTTAGAAGGCTTATAGATTCACAAATAAATTTTTCTGAAGACAGGAACACAGGCTTTCTTTAACTCATGTCTGTTACTTTGACCTAAATAACACTCGTTTCTCCAGCTCAGCACCGGTAAATACATTCCAGTTTCCCAAAGAAGTATATGCCATCCAGTGTCTTAATGCAGTGTTATTAAGTAGCCCATCTGAGGATTAATATCAAGTCTTAATAACAGCTCTTCTCTTTCAGCCTCTGAGTTTAGATGCACTGTTGGTTTTCTGGGGTTTGTAGCTTTAGCCAACCCAACAAGTTATCTTGTACTGACCAGGTGATCCCAAGCGTATAGCACCGTCACTTCTGTTCTGCCTGGCGAGCTGTCTGCCAGGCAGCATATTCCCCGGTGGCAAGGGAACTTCCAGACTGCAGTCCTTTCTTCTTTTCTTCTCCTTTTTCTTGAGTAACCCATGGCTTTCTGAGCGAATAGCAGTAGATAAGACACAGACTGCAAGCCAACCTTTTCTCACTACTGTAACATAATTTTCATTGATCTTCCTCTGATCTCTCAAACACATCTGAGTCCCACTGGCTCCTGGCTGCTCACAAGAAAAAGGCCAGAGTTTATACTGATTTAGAAAGAAACACACTGAGCAGTGGGTGATTGTAAAGGTTTGGCATTTCTCAGTCCTGCAGCACGACTGCTTCAATGATTATCTTGGAATTCATAGTGGAGTTGAAAAGTCTGTTTTAAACCAGTAGATATTCATGATTTAATTTGTGGTGTACAATGCAGCAAAATGTACACTTCCTGCAATATTCCAGCATTGGTAATTTTTATCAGCATAAATACTGATAATGTACATCAGACGTGCCTGTTTAGAGGTTGTTAATAGAAAATCAGACTGATGCATCATAGTGAAAATTTCTAATGAGATTTTTTCAAGCATCTGTAAAGCTTTTAAAAGCCAATACACTCATGACACAGCTGTACAGTTATTCCAAATAAATTTTTAAAGACTTTATTTGATATGTAAATAAAATACCCAGAGCACATCCCACATACCCCCATTATATATAAGAAAAACACAACTCAAAACCAAACTACTATACCTTGTAGTTTATGCAAGTGTTCCCCACATACTAATATTTTTATTACTTTCAAATGTGCAACGAAGTGCTCTCAATGGATAAGGAAGTCTCGAGTTTTTTTAAAGTTTGTGTTTGAGTAGGTTTCACAAAATACAAGATAGAGTATGTCTATCTAGGCACACATTCTCAGAAAAGAGATTTGTTACCTTATTGTAGCTCACAATTTATTTTCTTTGCCATTTTACACTTTCTCCTATGAAAACAGCAAATGACATAAAAGGGAGGTAACGGACTGTGGGCAGAAATTTGACATGTTTCACATGTATCTCAGTGGTCACACCTCTCCTTCATATCTGTGTCCTAGAGAATACTAGATCAACTGCTAACGTACCTTAAGAGTTTGAGTTCTAATTTGTTACTTTAGTTCTTCGTTTTAAAGATTCAACCTTTAAAAAAAGGTTGAATCCTTGCTTTGGCCAGAGTGGCCAGTACTCTGAGAACTTATTCATTGTTCAAACTCATGGTGGAGGGTGATTAGAGCCTTTTGTTTCTGAAGGCAGTTTGCACACATTGTGCCTCCCTTTGTGCGGGTTCTGTAGGCACCTCTCAGTCAGCTTGGTGCTCAGATAGGTATGTTACTTCTGGTATAAAACACAGTGATAAGGCAGGGAATCTGATAGGCAACAACTCAGTTTTACCCGTTTGACTCCATACTCCTGGTATTCCCCAACTGTTAACAGCACTCATACTCTGGGACATATTCTTTAATACAGCTTACTGTGTACCTGAAGGCACTGGAAATGAACATGTCACGAAAGTTCTCGGCATCTCTGCTAAGTCCCTGAGTTCAGGTGTCTTCAGAACACACTTTGGTGGATTTTGGATCTAGTAAGTGTATCAAAAAAATCCATTTTGTGATAAATTTTTATTGTAAAGTTTAGTCAGTGGAAGTTGTTCGTTTAAGAGATGCACTTCCCAAAAGAATTTCCAGGAGAAGATGAGCATGTGTTTCACCGTCATGATTTAAGCATTTGTTTGGAAACCCAGTTGTTCTCTTTGATGATTAGAAAGGAGCCTGTAGTCAGTTATGTTGAGAGTCAGAGGTGCTGGTATAAGTCACTAGGATCTCCACAGGATAGGGAAGCCCTTCTAACCTAACACTGGCATCACCTAGAGCATAAGCAAGGACCGGAGTGAGTATTTAATGTTTTGATATATCCCTAGGAAAAAATCTTTATTTTATCAGACAGCCTGCACTACTCAAAGGGTTAACATATTATTATATGAACTGGGACCTAATTCTTTTCTTCATATTATGGGCAGTTTACACAGATGTCAGATTACCTGACATGTATTGTGACAAAATGAGTTGTTACTATGTAGGCAGTAAATTGGGATTAGCAGAACCTCTGATGCTGTTAGGCCCAAAATCATTAGCCAAGTCCTTTTACAGAAACAATTCAAAACTTCACTACAATTAATTCTGCAAATTCAAGTGTCAATAGTGAAAATAATTCTGTGAAACCCAGAAACACCAGAGACATTGTTCTTTCATTGGATGAATATAGCAATTCCCTCTGTGTGAATTTTCTTCTATTTTGTTGTTCTTACTAAACAGACATTGATGAATGCTCAGATGGCTTTGTTCAGTGCGACAGCCGTGCTAACTGCATTAACCTGCCTGGTTGGTACCACTGCGAATGCAGAGATGGCTACCATGACAATGGGATGTTTTCACCAAGTGGAGAATCCTGTGAAGGTCAGTGTCTAAAAAAAGGTGGGGTACTGTTATGGCTCATATGAAAATGTCTAGAAAACATCTAATGTTTCAGATTGTACTGGTCAAGCATTGCCTTGAGCACTGCAGTGAAATTTAAACCTTGACCCAAAAGAATTGTAGTCTAAACAAGCATCATCAACAAAGACAAAAGGATATAAAGTATGAATATTCCTATAATGTGGAACATTAGTGGAGCATTTCTGTGTTTTACTAACATAATATGTAAAGTCAGACATGGTGATTAAAATGCAGTTTCTCTGGCCCTGCATCTGCTTCTGTGCTTGTCCCTTGCATAAGTGATTTCCCGTGGGCTGATAGCATGCACTGTAATCTGTCACTACACAGTAATCTGTTTATATGTCAGATTCTTTGTATGTAGAAATGGGCCTCAATCCAGACCTCATTTCCTCCACTTTGTTTTCCTCGTCCACAGAAATAGTTTGTGATAAAAATATTTCCCATTACAAAGAATCATTTTGGATCCCTGAGGCCCTTACCTGTACCTTGGTTAATACTGTGGGGTTTCTCCTGTGTAATGGCTGCTTCTAGAAGGCTGCAATTTGCAGACCTACATTACAAACTAGGAGGCTGAGTGGATGTAGGGCCGGGGCAAGGTGTAGGTGACAAGGGGGACAAGGAGGTGAAAAATGTTTTCTGTGTTTATGAATGATGTCAGAGAGAACAGCAGATTACCAAGAACAAAATTATTTTCAGATGCAGGTCTCGTAGTATGGAATGTTACTCGGCTCTGAAGATATTTTATGCTGATGCTCTTAAATAATGGAACAAACCAGTCTGTTTTTGCCATGGGCTTCTCAGGGCAAAATTATCACCCTTTCTCCCTTCTTTCTCTGAGTGCTGAAATATTCAGTGCTCACAGTGTAAGCTTTCTTACTGCTGTTTAAACTCACATTGGTGGGTTGCATTGGTCCCAAAGGGAAGCAGTTGAATTAATTTCTCTAAGGCAGACACACAGACAGTTCTGCAGGAGTGAGAATGACCTTTCTGGTATACCCATCATCAATACTTTATTTCAACACATTTTCATCATAGCTGAAAGGCTATATTCCCAGGAGGAATCAGCAATTTGAGGCAACCACTGCTTTCATAAGTCGAGCTTTCTTTGTCAAGAACTAACTAAATGTCAGTGTTAGCAGGCCAGGAGTTAGGACAGGAAGGTGCAAAGAATAAGTTATGATCCCTCTGATTATAACATTGCACTTCTGTCACTGATGGCACAGGTAATAAGTAGTCCAGCCAGACATTTATGGAAATTTTCTCAATATCCCAAGTTTTATCTTCAGTGTCAATATAATGTTTATCTCGTGGGTTGAAGACAATAGTTTGGCACATGCTGTCTCAGGAGAGATACATGATACAAAGTTACTGTGTTAAGATGTGTGCAAGCAAGTATCAATTAAGAAAGCAATTTCTAAGCAAATGAAAAGCTGACTGAAAAGAAACTTGGGGATTGCTACATGTATACAGAAGTGGCAATTATTAGACTGTTTTGACCTTTTCTACAAAGAGCCAGGAGCTCTTTATTAAATATACACAAAGAATAACAAGTAATTAGAATTAAATCAGAGATGCCAGGAAACTATCTTCATTGCTGATAACACTAGTCACTAACAGTGGAACCCTTTCAGTTTGATTGATTGCAGCTCCAAATATTGGAATCCATAGCAACTTGACATCATAGAATCATAGAATGGCTGGGGTTGGAAGGTATATTAGAGATCACTTAGTTCCAACCCCTGTGGGCAGGGACACATCCCCCTAGACCAGGCTGCTCAGGACCCCATCCAGCCTGGCCTCGATGGGGAGAAAGGTTAGATATTTGATTAGTCTTACTACATCACTTTTTATTGGATTGCAGCTTGTGACATGTTGTCTCAGATAAAAATAAAACTGGAAGGGGTGTGAAGAGACAGCCTAAAATTCACTGCAGTATAGAAAGTTAAACTTGCAGTAGCACAATACAGTAGTGCAGAAGCAATCATCTTCTCTGCTTTCAGGTCTTCCCAGTGTAGGAGATCTCCCTACTGGGTTTAAAGACAAAAGGAAATGGATTGCTTTTGACAGGTCTTCAGTAACCCCTGGTTAGATGTGATTAGACCAAGCTGTTGGTGGATGATCTTTTAGACAGTCACTTTAATGGGGCAGCAGCTTCCAGGCTATAGTAATCTCAAATTTCAAATCACAGTTCTCCAATTCTCATCTTCAACTCTACCTGGGACCAGCGTGGTCTGAAACTTTCTAGCTTGTGCAAGTGCTTCAGCTTGCAGAGCTGCAGAAGGAACAGTGCAAACTACTTCAAAGTAGTGTTTTATATAGAGTGCATAATAGGCTTGACTTGACTCTTTTGTAAGTTTTAGTTGCTTTGAAGTTCCTTCTTTTAGTGGAAAAAAACTGTAAAAGCCAAGGAAGTGTGAATTTAAATTTTCTTTCTTGATTGTTCTATGTGGTCTTCCTCAAATCTGGGTCTGTTTGTGTCCCCTGGACATATGCTGATCGTACTACACGAAGCATTTCAGTGATCCATATAATCAGTTCTTTGTTTCCTTCAGCAAAGCCTCCAATTTTAAAACTTC
>VYZT01061486.1:0-12574 GCA_013400735.1 Pomatostomus ruficeps
GCCCTGAGGTCCTTGTCCCTGTCTTGGGGTCCCTGTCCCGGTGTCCCTCTCCCGTGTCCCTCTCCCGTGTCCCTGTCCTGTGTCCCCATCCCGTGTCCCTGTCCCCTCTCCCTGCCCCTGTTCCATGTCCCTCTCCCGTGTCCCTGTCCTGTGTCCCCATCCCGTGTCCCTGTCCCCTCTCCCTGCCCCTGTTCCATGTCCCTCTCCCGTGTCCCTGTCCTGTGTCCCGTGTCCCTCTCCCGATCTCCCCTCACGTTTCCCGCCCTTCCCGCGGCGCTGCCCTCGTGCCCCCTCAGGCGGTGCCACGTGCCCGCCCCACGTGCCCTCCCCACGTGCCCTGCGTCACGTGCTCCCTCCGTCGCGTGCCCGCCCCACGTGCCCGCCCCGTCACGTGCCGGGGGCGCGCCCCCCTCAGGCGCCGCCGCCATTTTGGGCGGAGCGTCCTGAGGGGCGCGTTGGGAATTACTGCCCAAATCTCCCAAATTCAACATTAAACACGTTAATAAACCTCGGCAGTGAGGGCAGAAAGGCTGCTCGTGGGAGGATTAACACGCTAAAAGGCTTTAAAAGGTTTTCCAGCCCTTCCTCTGCGTGTTTTAATGCACCGCGTTTGTTTTTCTTACAGCTTCGTTATAAAAATATTAAGTATCCAGATATATTCCTGAACAAACATCGTCTGAAACAAAGTGGTTTGGGCTCCTGGGCCAAAGGCTTCGATTAAGTACCAACAAAAAACTCCTCCAAAGGTTTAGTCTGATGGTGAGGCAATTAAAATTAATTATATATAAAATAACAAAATTACATACACAAGGTCCTGGATCCTAGTGGGTTTTCTAGCACTTAAGGAAGTAGCTGACATTTCGAGGTGCAAAATAATTCCAAAAAGAATTCCAAAAAAGGCACCTTCCACCACCCCAGGTTGCTCCAGCCTGGCCCTGATTTTATACAGAAATAATTTATAATTAACAATTGGCTGGTGTTACACCAATACCAAATTTACATTGATAAAATAATTGCATTTGTGTTTACAACCAGCAAAGAGATACCTGTAGAGAAGCAGAAATAAGTGAATATTTATCAGGAAATGCACCTTTTTATATCCCTTTGGTGAAACATAAAAGCAATTCTAACCCGCATTTATTAATTTTTATTTCTAGAGCGCTGATTTCTTTGCCTGGAGGGTTGGATATCGAACTTTTGCCTTGCCTGAAGTTTTGCATTTTGTCAGAGATCCCCCTCTAATGGATAATTCCGTAAATCAAATTGGGAACGGGCTGGGGAGAGGCTCAAAAACCAGAATTGCAGCAATCATTAAACAACCAAACCATGCCCTGCTTCTAGGAACAGGTAATGCTTTTATTTTAGGAAAAAACCCGCACATTTTTATGTATTTTGTTCCACAGGTTTTGTTTGGGTTTGGGGTTTTTTTTCCCCTGAGACTTCAAAAAAAAACCAAACTAAAAGGATTCATCGGCTTTGTTTGAAGTTTTTGCATTCAGAAATATTAATATTTCCAGACGAGTTAGTTCTAAATGTGCTTGGCTTGTCGGACATTAAAAGAATTTAAAAAAAAATTAGAAACTTTCCATATCAAAGGGGAGTTGACAGAAGAATATTTGCAAATAAAGGCGATTGTTTGAGGTCTTTTCTCTCAAAAACTCAAACCCCACCGAAGCTGCCGCTTTTAAAAGCAAAATTCCTTTTTTTGGGCACTTTTTTTTCACACATTTGCACACCACGAGCACAAATTTCTTTCCTGATCCACTTTTATATAACGCCGGGCTTGCCGGGGTGCAGCAATTAATCCTCGAGCAGCTAATAATACTCAGCATTTAGCGCTTTCACCTTCAGACTTGCTGTTTAAAGCAACTCATTAATCGTCCCGCGGCCCCCAGGGGCTGCTGCTACCCTGGTTTTCCTGCGAGGTTAAATTACCTGGCGCCGGCCAGAGCAGCGCTGCTGCCGCTTCTGCTTCCTCGCAACCCCTGCTTTCCCTCTTTCCCCCTCTTTTCCCTTTTTTTGGGCTCTCAAAACAGCTTTTCCCACCTTTCTTTCCCTAAAATCACCTTTTTTTCATCTCCCTCTGTCCAGAAATCAGCTGAAAAATTCTGGATTTATTCCTGAGGTGTGGCCACAGTTCAGGGCTTCTTTTGGAGGAGGAAAGCTGAGAGTTCAGCAGTTTTTCTGAGCCACTTTTTTTTCCCTGAATTTTCAAATTAATGTTCCCTTTTCTTGCTTGAGGATTCTCAGAACAACTTTTCCCACATTTCTTTCCCTAAAATGACCTTTTCTTCATCTCCCTCTGTCCAGAAATCAGCTGAAAAATTCGGGATTTATTCCTGAGGTGTGGCCGCAGCTCAGGGCTTCGTTTGGAGGAGGAAAGCTGAGAGTTCAGCAGTTTCTCTGAGCCACTTTCTTTCTTAATTTTCAAATTAATGTTCCCTTTTCTTGCTTGAGGATTCTCAGAACAACATTCCCCACCTTTCTTTCCCTAAAATGACTTTTTTTAATCTCCCTCTGCCCAAAAACAGCGTGAATCAACTTAAAAATTCGGGATTTATTCCTGAGGTGTGGCCGCAGTTCAGGGCTTCGTTTGGAGGAGGAAAGCTGAGAGTTCAGCAGTTTCTCTGAGCCACTTTCTTTCTTAATTTTCAAATTAATGTTCCCTTTTCTTTGCTTGAGTTCTTGGGCAGGAAAACCCCAGGCTGTGCTGCCTCATTGTCTCTTGCCGGGTGTGGTTAAACTATAAAATCGATGCTTTTCTTTCCAAAGAGCTCATTTTTCTCCAGTTTTCACAGTTCTGTGGAAGGAGAAACCTGCCTGGAAGTGGATTTTCCCATGTACCAGCTGCTGCCCCCGGGTTAAACAGGAATGTTGGGAAATCAGGATGATTTTACTCCCTCAAAACATCAATTCTGGGGGTTTTTTTTACAAAAACCCCAGAATTTAGGTCAGAAAAGACCTCCAGGATCACTGAGGGCGACTTTTCCAGAGATCAGAGCCTCTTTTAGGGTTCCTTTTCCTCCCGGGATCAAACAATTCTCTGTTCATAACCCCAGTTTTTTGTGTTTTATCTGCACAGGGGGAAGATGAGGGGGTGGCCTCAATGTCCTGGATCCCCCTGGACTCACCAGGACCCTCCAAACTCCCCCCCGGACTCTCCAGGACCCTCCAAACTCCCCGATTCCCAGCCCGGTGTTGAATTTCAGGAAGCAAATTCCCGGATTGTCAGGTCTGTAACTCATTACGGAAGGATGAGGAGGTGGGAACGGCTTTTCCAGGACGGTGAATCCACTGCGTGGACGAGGGAATTTTATCCACTGGATGTGTGAAAATCAGGAGCTGCTGGCCCAGCTCAGAGCTCCCCGTGCCTCACTCTGGATCCCCACAGGATTCCTTTACCCAAATTCCCACTCCTCGCGGGGAAACCACCTGGAAATAAACGCTGCTGGTGTGGGAAGGGCTGGACGCTCTCTCCCTTCCTCATTCCTCACTCTGGATCCTCACAGGATTCCTTTACCCAAATTCCCACTCCTCGCAGGGAAACCACCTGGAAATAAACGCTGCTGGTGTGGGAAGGGCTGGACGCTCTCTCCCTTCCTCATTCCTCACTCTGGATCCCCACAGGATTCCTTTACCCAAATTCCCACTCCTCGCAGGGAAACCACCTGGAAATTAATGTGGAAATCGCCTGTTTGGGGATTCTCACTCCCTTCCTCATTCCTCACTCTGGATCCCCACAGGATTCCTTTGCACAAATTCGCTCTCCTCGCAGGGAAACCACCTGGAAACGAACGCTGGAAATCGCCCTGCTCCTCTTCGGAGACGCTCTCTCCCTTCCTCATTCCTCACTCTGGATCCTCACAGGATTCCTTTGCCCAAATTCCCACTCCTCGCGGGGAAACCACCTGGAAATTAATGTGGAAATCGCCCTGCTCCTCTTCGGGGACGCTCTCTCCCTTCCCACAGCAGCAGGAAGCGCAGCTGGAATCTCAAACCCCATTTCAGCAAACCCTCCCAAGGCTTTCAGCTCGGTTCCTGCTGATCCAATTACCCCGATTTAAATGTGTCAAATAATTAAGTTCCTGCGCCAGGCTGGGCCGAGCGGCGGCGCGCAGGTCGGTGTGAAAGATGCCGTGCCCTACTTTCTGCGGGGTTTGTGGTGCAGCCCGAGTCCTTTTGTCATTGGGGCCACGCTGCGGGAAGGACACAGGACCTGCAGCTTGGTCAGGATGCTCCTGCCAGGATTTTTCCGAGCGTGGCCACCGATAAACCAGGAAAACACAACCCTTCCCCACGGCTCAGCCCTGACCGTGCCAAACCCCTCCGTGCCGGCAGCTGCTGCCCCGGTGTCACACTGAGCGTCACCTCACACCCGGGGTCACGCTCAACGAGCCCAAACACGGGGCAGCGCTGGAGGGAGGGGACGGTGGGGACCTGGGTGACACCTGGGGACCCGGGGTGACACCTGGCACAGTGACAGCAGCACAGAACAGGGGGGAGAGGGAAAAGGCTGGAGGCGGAGAGTGAGCACTGGTGTTACCATCACTGGTGTTCATGGTGCCGGGATGGAATTCTGGATTCCTTCCAGGGGTTAGGGGGTTTTGGGGAACAGAGGATTCCAGGGGCTAGGGGATTTTGGGGAGCAGAGGACACCAGGGGTTAGGGGATTTGGGGGAACAGAGGGTTCTGGAGAGCAGAAGATTTCAGGGAATAGAGGATTTTGGGGAGCAGAGGCTTCCAGGGGTTAGAGGATTCCAGGGGTTAGGAGATTTGGGGGAACAGAGGGTTCCAAGGGTTAGAGGATTTGGGGGGAACAGAGGGTTCCAAGGGTTAGAGGATTTGTGGGGAACAGAGGGTTCTGGAGAGCAGAGGATTTCAGGGAATAGAGGATTCTGTGGGCCAGAGGGTTCCAGGGATTGGAGGATTTGGGGGAACAGAGGGTTTGGGGGAGCAGAGGGTTCTGGAGAGCAGAGGATTCGAGGGGTTAAAGGATTTTAGGGAGCAGAAGGTTCCAGGGGTTAGAGGATATTTTGGAGCAGAGGATTTGGGGGAGCAGAGGGTTCCAAGGGTTAGAGGGTTCCAGGGCACAGAGGGTTCTGGAGAGCAGGGGATTCCAGGGATTAGAGGATTTGGGGGCACAGAGAATTCCAGGGGTTGGAGGATTTGGGGGAGCAGAAGGTTCCAGGGGTTAGAGGATATTTTGGAGCAGAGGATTTGGGGGAACAAAGCATTTCCAGGGGTTTGAGGATTTTTTTTGGGCAGAGGGTTTTGGGGAGAAGAGGGTTCCAGGGCACAGAGGGTTCCAGGAGTTGGATGATTTTGGGCAGCAGAAGATTCCAGGGGCACAAAGGTTTTGCTCCTGCCTTGATGGCACCCAAGGGCGGCACCTCCCAAGGGGATGGTGGAGGATGATTCCCTCCACTTCCAGGCCCTTTTCCCATCTCCTAATCACGAATTCATGGTTTATTATTCATTTTCCACTTTGTACAAATAGCTTCATCGAGGAGGGAACAGCAAAGAGCAGCACTAAGAATGTGGTTTCATGGAATCATGGAATGGTTTTGGTTGGGAAGAACCCCAGAGTGAGGACACCTTCCACCAGCCCCGTCCAACCCTTGGACACTTCCAGGGATCCGGGGGCTGCCCCAGCTGCTCTGGGAATTCCGTGCCAGGGCTCGCAGCGAGGGATTCCTCCCCAAAACCCTAAACCCCCGTCCCGCGGTGGCAGCGAGCCCCGGCGTGCCCGGCAGGTGGTGCCGCCGAGCCGGCCCCGGCGCCGGGGATAAAGTCGGGATCAGGAGCGGCGAAATGTGAGCGGGATGGGGCGGCAGGAGCGGGGAGGGACCGGCTGAGGGACGGGGTAGGGACCGGCGGAGCCGCAGAACAAAGAGCTGGGGCTGCCCGCGGCGCTGCGGGGACGCGCGGCTGCCGGGGAGACGCTTTGTCTGGACGAAAAAAAATACAAAAAAAAAAGGCTTGGAGAGGCACCACCTTAATCCTGCCGCTCCCTCCCATGCTGAAGGGAAGGAGGGAGCCTGGCAGCCGCAGCCGGAGCAGCGCCGGGGCAGAGCCCGAGCGCCCCGGGCCGCCCGCGGGTCCCGGTGTCGGTCCCGGTGTCGATCCCGGTACCGGTGCAGGAGGAGGAGGCTCGCTCCGCGCTTCAAAGTGAAATTCCGGAGGAAATTTAAAGAGCATCCGGATCCGGAGAAAGACAGAAAGAAAGAGGAAGGGAGAGAAAAGAAAAAACCGAGCCGTGCCGGAGGATCGCGGGCAGCCGGAGGAGGAGGAGGAGGAGGAGGAGGAAGGACGGGGAGAGAGAAGCGATACCCGGCGGGGATGGGGTGAGACCGGCGCGTTTTTAATTCCTGCTCTGCTTTTGTCGTTCATGGCCGCTCGCTGAGCTGTTTTAAAGGCAGCGGCGGAGGGAATGAAGGGGTTAAATGGCGTTTTTTTCCACGCTGCGAGCTCGAAAGTTGAAGCCTTGCCCTTTTATTCTAGGGGAATTGCGAGTTGCTGCAAGTTCTTTAAATTAACTCGTGTGCAAGGGAAGGCTCTGGGGATCTGGGAGCTGTGTGAAATCCAAACTGGGAGAACTGGAGCCGGGGCTGTGCCCACAAACTTTCCCAGAAGTTTAAAAAATCGGGGATTTTGTTGGGTCTGTTGTGACTCTGGCGTTCAGTAAAATGGATCCTGCTTGCATTTCCAGCTGGATAAAGAGCCGCTGGAAATTCCCTGATGATTTAGTTCGTGATCCCCCCTCAGATTTTCCAGGAGTGAAATAATGCCGCATGGCTGTGGCGGTGGATTTTGGCATGGAAACAGGAGCTTACTCGGGGATTTCATTTACGCCCCAGTTCTGAGTCTCAATCACGAGACTTGGAGGACCTGACACGTTGTGAGTTCCTTGTGCAATCGAGTCTTTGGGGCTGTTTGAGAAGCCCCGTGGATCCGGAGGAATCCCGGCAGATAATTCCCTCCAAAAAACGTGGGGTTTGGCAGCGCGAAAAAAAAAATAAATAACATTTCTGAGGGCTTGTTTTCCTTTCTAAAAATGTTCCTTTTGGGCTACCTAGATAAAACAATCAATCAAGGAGAGGTTTGAGGAGCAGCAAAGGCAGAAATGAGGAATCAGGAGTGACAGGAATGTGAGGCTGGCAGACACCCTTTGAAGCTGGCAGAGGATGTGCTGATCCAGGTTAAATCACAGCGTCCCTGTTTTCCTGTAACTTTTCTCCCTGTGATCTGCAAAGTTGCTGTGAAACTCCCCGAACTTGCCAGGAGAGGTTTAACAAGGCCAGAGCTCGGGTCTAGCGCTCGTGGATGGGGTGAATCCTCCTTGGATCTCCCGCAGGCACACCCAGCAGCTGTGGGGTTTCTCCGTGGAAAATACCGGGATGCAGCCTCGCTCTGTAATTCCGCTGGTGGAGCAGCAAAACCATTGTCAGGGCAGACGTTTCCACCCCAAATTCCAAATTCCCCTTCAACTCCCGAGATTAAAGCGTGGCTCTGGTGGTCACACGGGGATACTGAGCAGCTTCCAGCAGCATTTCCATAACTCTGGCTCCAGAAGAGATTAAAAGCACATCCAGGGCAGCTGATTCTGATTTTAGTTAAATTCTTTTTAAAGCATTTCTGCTTTCATTCCTCCTTCTTGGATTTCTTTGTAATATCCTGGTTACGCCGTACTCTGCTTTTCTGGGATGAATTCTCCGTGGATCCATCAGAATTTAGGGATGGAAGGGGGACAGCTGGAAATAAAACTCCTGATCCTGAGGGAAGTGAATTTAATTCCGTCCAGCTGAGCCTTCAGCGGCCTCACGTTACTGATGGATTGCGAATTATAAATCCAGGGAGGTGCTGACGGATTGTGAATTATAAATGCAGGGAGGTGCAACTCGCTGGTTTTAATTTGAGCAATAACGAGTTTACCCCGAATTAATTCAGCCTCTCTTACCCACAGATCTGTCCTTGTCATGGAGTGCAAGGACCTCTGGCAAGGACAGGGCAAAACCAGCAGCAGGTCCCAGGGAAGCTGAGCAGGGATCTGTGCCTGGAAGAGCTCCTGGATGAAAATCCAGAGGCTCAGCCTGCTGGAGAAATCCTCGATCTCCCCTTCTCTGCTTCTCATTATTATTTTCTGGGATGTGCAGAGAATTCCTGAGCTGCAGCCTGGCTCTGTGAGGTTTTTTTTTTAACTTTTAATTCCTGTACAAACTTCCAGCAGCGGCCTGGTGTCCCACAGCAGGGGCTGCTGCAGGAGTTGTCCCTCCAAGGAATGTTGTGGGCACCCAGGAGCAGCCAAAATGTTCCAGAGGTGGGATCTGCTGTCCCAAAGGACAGAAATCCCTCTCCGTGTGCTGAGTGGTCACTGCCCTCCGCCCTGCGTGTCCCTGACCTCGCTCTGGCTGTCCCCGAGCTGAGCCAGCGGGAACAGCTCGGGCCCAGGGCTGCCTTTATCTCTGCTGCTCATTCCTGCCCGGAATCTCCCGGGAGTGGGGGCGGCCGGGAGGGAAGCAGCTCCCAGCAGGATCCTGTTCCTGGGGACAGCTCTGGCCTCCTCCAGTCCCTGCTGGACGCTGGGAGCGCCCGTGGATTCTCCCAAAAAATGAGGGTGAAGAGAACTGAAAACTTCCTGGGGCAAAAGTCTGGGAATTCATCTTCCCAAAGGAATGAGGGTGAGGAGGATTGAAAACCTTCCTGGGGTAAAAAGCTGGGAATTCATCTTCCCAAAGGAATGAGGGTGAAGAAGATTTAAAATTTTCCTGGTGACCTGGGCAAAAAGCTGGGAATCCATCTTTCCAAACTCAGTTCCCGAAGTTCGGTGTCCTGGGGAGGAATTTCGGAATATCCTGGATCGAAAGGGACCCCCAAGGCTTTCCAAAGTCCAGCTCCAGGCCCCGCACAGGACTAGGACAGGGATTATCCAGACACACCCCGCGCCCAGCCAGCCCAGAGGCTCCAGAGGGGCCGGAATTCGGGGAGAAGGGCAGAGGGAAGGAGCTGAGCATTGACTCCCGTCAGCCCCCACTTCCCCAAACAGCAGTGACAGACAGACAGAGAGCAGCTCCTCCGGCTGCCGAGGGGAGATAAAAGGAAACCACGACAGACAGCCCTGGAGGAGGAGGAGGAGCAGGAGGAGCTGGGTTCTCAGGCCCTCTCCGCGCCCCAGTTGTGCTTTTGGAGTGCCGGGCTCTGTGTGAAACCCACCCTGCCTGGGGCTGTGGGCTCAGAGAGGAGGGAGAGCCTGGCCCGGGCCCAGCAGGGCTCTCAGCTGACTCAGCGTGGCCACGGGCCGGCTGCCAGCCCCGGGGCACATTCGTGTCCCCTGTGCCTGCAGGGACACCCTGCCAGGAAACCAGACCCGGAGAGGGAAAGGACTTTGGGGAATTGCGGTGAAACTGCACCAGAGCAGCTGGGAGATCGCAGAACCACGGGGTGATGAGGCTGGAAAATAGCTCCGGGATCATCGAGTCCAAACTGTGCCCAATCCCAACCTTATCACCAGCCCAGAGCAGTGAGGGACACATCCAGGAATTCCTTGGACACCTCCAGGGATGGGACCTCTTTCCATGGAGAAATCCTGGTGTCCAAGCTGACCCTGCCCAGGCCTTTCCCCTTTTCCTGCTCCCTCCTGCCAGGGAGCTGTGCAGAGCCAGCAGGGTCAGACCCTGATTTTCTGCTGTGCCTGGCACTGGGCCTTGACCAGAACAGCTCCTTTTTTTGGGATTTACTCAGTGCCAAAAGCTGTCTGTGCCCCCGCAGTTCCACAGCCCTGCCCTGCCCTGCTCCCCGGGAACAAACGGCTCTGCTGAGCTGCTGCTTTGGTGATTTCTCACAAGGCAGTTCCCGGTTTTGAGAGGAAACGGGGACCGCAGGCTGTGCCAACACGCAGAGCAGAGCGTTTGAAGTGATTATCCTCTGCATCCAAGTGCACAGAGGCGCCTGTGCCTGACAGGGAAATGAATGTCCCTGCAAAGAGAAGCTGCAGTGAGTGAGTGAGGGAGAGGAACAGCACGTGGGCTCCCAGAGATGCCCTTGGCTGAACCCCAGGTGCAGTCAGTGAGCTC
Organism: Pomatostomus ruficeps; assembly: GCA_013400735.1. Classification (NCBI taxonomy): domain Eukaryota; kingdom Metazoa; phylum Chordata; class Aves; order Passeriformes; family Timaliidae; genus Pomatostomus; species Pomatostomus ruficeps. Next base: position 10,071 of record VYZT01061486.1, read on the forward strand.
GGCTTTTTCATTCCTGAAAAGCGGGGAAAGATTTTATCCCAAATCTGTCCCCTGTTTGTGTCCCTTGGGACACTTTGAGCTGGGACTCCTCCACCAAACCTCTCTGAAAATTTGTGTCTGGGTCTGAAAACTGAAAACAGGACGGAAACGCTGATTAAATTTGGGGAGTGATGGCTCCAAAATTAAACATCAGAGTTCTCCTCCTGCTCCTGCAGCAGAGCGTGGGGGCAGCTGAATAATTCAGGGGCAGCTGAGTAATTCAGGGCCGGCAGACGGGGCTGAGGGGTGAAAATGGCCCAGAACAAACAAAGAAATGGGAAAAATCTTCAGCACTCGGTGGTTCCTCCCTGGCCGTGCTGTCCCCGCGTTATCTGAGAAGTCCCACTCAGGAAGAGCGGGAGGACAGAGCCCACCCCGGGCTGGGGACACTCAAGGACAAGCCCGGGTGACATCTGTGTTCAGATTACACGGGCAGGGCTGGGTTTATCCTCTCCAGACTCCGGCACCTCTTGTGCCCGCTGCTCCTTTCCAGGCGGAGCGCGGTGCTGGTGCGGGGCCTGAATCGGTGCCATCTGTCCCTGTCCCCATGTCCTGGCAGCGTGTCACCGTGTCCCCACCCGAGGTCCCGCTCTTTTTCCCCGCTCTGCTGAGACCGCGAATTAAGGGGATAAATAACAATTTGCTCTTGTGGCGGAACAAGCAGCTCTTCATGAAGAAATCAATCTGGAGGCCACGCAGAGGGAGCTGATCCGAGCACCGGGGGGGAAATGAGAGCAGCGAGCAGTTCCACATCCTCTCCTGGTGGTGATCAGGGCAGGGAACGATTGATCCATCCCTGGATCTTTCCCAAACATTCCCACGACCTTCTCCGGCTCCTCTGCGAGGAGGAGCCACAGAGGAGGCGTTTGGGTTAGGGTTAGAACACCTTTAGAAATCGAGAAATTGGTTAAATCATCCCTTCTTCTCCTTTTCTCCTTTCTTTAGAAACCGGGAAATTGGTTAAATCATCCCTTCTTCTCCTTGTGCTTACTGCTCCTGGGGTTTTGGTGGATTTCCCCCTGGGACGAGTCAGCGCCTGGAGCCAGGTGCAGAACACCTTTAGAAATCGAGAAATTGGTTAAATCATCCCTTCTCCTTGCGGTTGTTGCTGCCCGAATTTTGGTGGATTCCCCCTGGGACAAGTCAGAGCCTGGAACCAGGAGCAGAACACCTTTAGAAATTGGGATTTGGGTTAAATCATCACTTATTTTCCTTGCTGTTACTGCTGGAATCTTGGTGGATTCCCCCTGGGACGAGTCAGCGCCTGGAGCCAGGTGCAGAACACCTTTAGAAATTGGGATTTGGGTTAAATCATCCCTTTTCTTCCTTGAGGCTGCTGCTGCTGGGTTTTTTTTGGTGGATTTCCCCCTGGGACGAGTCAGCGCCTGGAGCCAGGTGCAGAACACCTTTAGAAATCGAGAAATTGGTTAAATCATCCCTTCTTCTCCTTGCTCTCGCTGCTGCCGGAATCTTGGTGGATTCCCCCCGGGACGAGTAATTTTTTAAACTCTCGGAGGCCGTGGGATGTTGATTTTGCCCTTCCCCCTGCGCTGGGAGCGAACGCTGGCAGGGCTGAGAGCTGGATCCCTTCCCGTGGCCATCAGGCGCTCGCTGATCTGTGCCTCTCGGCCAGATCTTTGTCCTTTCGGTCACTTCGCTTCGCTTCTCCTGGATGATCCGCGAAGGCCAGCCCGGGGGGATGTGAGCGGTTTTATTTTATTTTATTTTATTTTATTTACAGTGCCCTTTGCGCTGCTGCTGGCGCTGCTTTGTTGTGGGGACTCCCAGCTGCGAGCAGGAAAAGAAGAAGCGTCAGCAGCTCCGGGGGCTGTGCTGGGCTCGGGTTTCAGCGGCAGAGAGAACGGGAAACTTGGAATCCCAGCGCTGTTTGTAAAAGCTTTGGAGTGTTTTGGGAAATGGGAAGGCAGCAGCTTGGTCTGTGTGTCCCCCAGGCAGAGCTCCTGCTCCGGCTGTCACCTCCTGCGTGTCCCTCAGCCCTGTCCCTCTGTCCCCGCCTGCCCGAGCCGCTCCGCTTGGCCGGACTGCTGAGCAGAGCTGGGTTAGACTGGAGAGCGTGGAAAAGTTCTTCCCTAGGAGGGTGGAGAGGGCTGGGATGGAATTCCCAGAGGAGCTGTGGCTGCCCCTGAATCCCTGGAAGTGTCCCAGGCCAGGCTGGAGCACCCTGAGACAGTGGGAGGTGTCCCTGCTATGGCAGGGGCTGGAGTGAGATGATTTTTAAGGGACAGGGTCTGGATACAGCCCCATGGATGGACAGGGCTCACAGGGAGAGGATCCCAGGGACAGGATCTGGACACAGCCCCATGGATGGATGGGATCACAGGGATCCCAGGGACAGGATCACCCGGGACAGGGATCACAGGGATAGGATCTGGATGGACAGGGGTCACAGGGACAGGATCTGAAAGGACAGGGAGCACAGGGATAGGATTCATGGATGGACAGGG
>VYZT01061495.1:0-10809 GCA_013400735.1 Pomatostomus ruficeps
GCTGAATCTTAAAGCATCACTTTCAGCCTGATGTCTGGATAAAGGAGGGTGGGCACAGGGAGCCCTCACCTTGGCTCTGTCCCTGCCTGCTCTCAGACCTGGGTCAAGTTCCTTCCTCCTGTTCCAGGACTCAGTTTCCCCTGCTGTAAGACACAAAACACAACTCAGTGTGTGCAGGAGTGTTGTTTAGTCTAAGGAATATCACCTTCATGTGTCCTTGGCACAAGACCTGAAATATCTTCTCTATATTTCACACAGCCGTGCTCAGCAAATATTAACTCTCTGGCTATGCTTTTCTAAGACTATAAAATCCATAAAATATAATTAAAATATGTAAATCTATTATATTATTTAATGAGTACATTGAGCCTTGAAAGTTTAAATTAGATGTAAAGTTGATACAGACATATTGCTATTGATTAGATATATTAATAAATCATTGCAGCTTTAGACAGAGGTTTTTTCCCCCTACCTGATGGAAATATCTTTTTTCCTTCATTTCATCCATCAATTCTTACATTTATACGGCATTTAAAACTACCATAGAGGAGCAGTGAATAACTATGTAACTTTTCTGCAACTAATATCCATTCTTTGGCATAATTACTTCAAGTTCTGTTCCCTTCTGTTGCTCTTTCTTGGAAGGCACTGTGGGTCACTAACAGCAAAAATGAGGCAGAACAAATAAACCCCAACCCCTTCCCCCAACATTTGAGTTGGGTGTCACCTCAGGCACATATTTCAGGATTGGGATAATTTTCTGGGAGCCTTGTGAAGTTACAGCACTAAAACCTGACAGATTTGAAAGTCACCCTTCCTTCCCTACCCCAGGCAAGGAAAATTGAGCAATAAGGGCTGTGCTGGCCCTGCACTGGGAAAAACTCCTTTACTCCTTGCGTGCAGCTTGCTGGCTGCTACAAAGCATCCATTAAGGGGGTAGAGCTATGTGGGCCCTAAAGTAGGAAGTAGAAGTCTTGCCAAATCAAGAAATGGAAGGTAATACAGGTGCCTGTGCTTTTGCTGTCAAGCAGCCTGTTTTTTCATCCAGTTAAATACATTTCTCTTCAATCGTGCTTTGTTGCTTTGTTGCATGATGGAGGCTTTTCCATCAGTTTGAAAAAGTCAGGGTGCTGCTCTCCCCCGAGGGCTGTGTGCCAGACCCTGGGGCAAGCACTCGGCAGCCCTGGGGAGCAGCAGCAGAGGATCAAAGTTCTCCTCCATCCTCCTGCTGCCCTCTCATCCCACATCCCACACCTCTACAGAGATGCTGACAGCGTAATCCAAAGGGTATTTCACCACCGATTATAAGTATTGGAAACCAGAGCAAATGTCAGGCTGCTTGACAGCAAAAGACAGCCCTTTAGCACAGGCACCTGTATTATCTGCCACTTTCTTTGGCAAGATCACAGGTTTCAACCTCATTTAAAACCTTTTCTCTGCCTTTCCTTCCTGTAGGGTAGACATCTCCTCTCCCTCACTGGTGCTGCACGGCTCACCAGCTGCATGCCAAAACTTCCCAGCGAAATGTTCAGGAGATGAGAAGCCATCAGCAGCAAAGTACCAATTCCATGTCGGGCAGCATGTCAGTAATATGAGCTAAAGCAGCCCTTTCACCTGCTTAAAACCCTGATGCCTGCTAGGCATTCAGATCAGCAGCTCAGGCAAGTTTGGGATTTTCAGGTGATGCCTGGTGGTTTTTTGTCTTTTCCTTTTATACCCTTTTGATACATTTTTATACACTTTCCCTCTCCTTATCCCCTTTCCCTTTCCTTGCACCCTTCACAAACACTCCTTGTCCCTCAGCCCTACATGTGGATAACCCTTGCAGGCTGAGATTGAGCTCAGCCTGGGGCTTCTCTGAGGGGAGCAGACAAAACATCCCGACTGTCTCCAAACCAGAGGCTCCAGCCTTGCACGGAGCCTCCTCTCTGGAACAGGTTTTTTAAACTCAGCTGGAGTCTCACTTGGGGGGGGTAATTAGAATGGGGGACAGTTCCCTCATTTGTTCAGTTTCTGATTGGGGATTTTAGGTGGATCTGCTCATTTGTGAGCTCCATCCAATTGTATCCGCGTTGTACCCGGGGGGTGCTGCTCGGCTGTTCCCACCTGTGCCGAGTTGTGCACCTGGGATCCCATTAAACCAAGGGAATGCCCTTTGCCCTGCACTGCTGGGGCTGCCTCGGATTTTTACCAGCCCTTAAGGCATCACAGGTACCAAGGTCATGTTCTTAAAGACAAGCAGGGAAGTCAAAGGCACCAACGTGCAGGCAGGGGTGCAAGGAGGTGAAATACACAGTTCAGTCTCCCCCTGGGTCATTGGCTGCTCACAAGCATTCACCTGCACCTGAAATTTCCTGGTTTCCTTCTGGAATGACTTGTCTGCATCTGGGTGTGTGTTTTTTGCATGTTTCTTCTCTGCACTCAAAACTGTGGCCCAGAGCACCGTGTCGCTGTTTAGCACAGATTTAAGCTCCTGCTTTCAAAGCTGCTGTAATTAGTGACTTGCAGTCAGTGTACTCTACCAATTCTCAGCCCGCTGGGATATTACCAGGCTTTATTGTTTCTTTCTATCTTTGTGGAACTTCTGTAAATCTTTTCTTTGATAGCAGCTAGGGTTTCAAAGCTGCCCACGTTTGAGCCAGAGGAGACTAATAATGATCTAATTAGTGAAAGATGTTTTTCTCTGCATTGCTGTGTTTTATCTCTTCCCCAAAGCCTTGTCGGTGCAAGCCAACCTCAGGCACCAGCGAGATCCTTTCTTTCCTCATGTATTTGACACATCTGGATATATCCCATGTTGTTCTCACTTGAGTGTATAAATCTTGAAAAATCTTCCCAAGTGTAACTTGCATTTAGGAAGTAGCTTTGCTATTCCCATAAGATTTTTCTTCCAGTTAAGATTTGTTTCTCCAGCTCAAACCACAAAGCCACTTTCACTGTAAAAGACTCCAGTCTGTTTAAGCTGCAGTGTAGGACATACTTTTTATCCCCCAGTGGGCATTCATTGCCCCTCTCCTCCTGTTTTTGCAATTTCATTCTCTTTTTATTAATTAATGAGTTCTCTTAATTATTTATAGAAGCCTTAAGATGCACCAGGGTTGGATTGCATCTCTTCCTTGCCAGAGTGTTTAGTCACAGGACAGGCACACACTCCTTCCCAAAGGCCCCAGCAGGGTTAGCAGTTTTAACTGTGCAGTGATGTGCACTCAGGGAGTGCAGAGCCCTGCTGTACATTTAGGATCAGTGAAGGATCCTAAATGTACAGCAGGATTAGGATCCTCCTCTACAGCACTTTGGGGCCAAATGACTCTGGGCAGGGCCTTCACCATCCTCTTCCTCATCGAGGTTGCACAGGACAAGGTCTGTGGATTGCAGCTCTGTTCTCTCCTCCACCAGAGAGGCTGTCCTGCTGTTTGAACTGCACGGGAGGCTTTACAGCAGCATTTTTTCTCTCCTTTTTGCTTCTACCTGATTGCTTTCGAAGATTCTTGGTTCTTTATCAGAGCCATTAATGGAACTATTTTATTTTAGCTACTCCTTTGGCAGACCTGTTTTGCAAATACCCTGGAAGCCAACACTTCAGCCCAGCTTTGCTATCCCTAAACTTTTCCCTTTGCAGCGTTGGCTCAGAGGTGTTAAATTAGCCCCTAAATGTATCTAAAGTGTTAAGCCTGCCTCCATCCAAGCACAGAGATGCTGGAGAGTGTGGGAGGAGGCACACGAAGCATGACAGAGCAAGAGAGAGGGGAGCACTTTAGTGGCAGAGATTCCAGCTGGCGAGCGAGTTGTGTCACTTTGTGGTGCTTTATGACCCTGTTAAACTGTCTCAATAAGTCATGCCAAGTATTTAGAAACATAATTTAGAACCTAACTAGCATGTCAGAGCATTGGGAATATGCTGGTGGTACCTTTCTGTTTTCCTTCTCTCTTGCCCCCCAGGACACTGGGCTCCAGGGCAGAGAAACCCCCTAGGGAAGGCCCCGGCTCCGACACAACTGATGCCTTGGTCCCAGGCACTCCAACAGCACGGAGCTGATCCAGCCTGGAGTTATCTGCAGGTGCCCAGGAGCCTCCTGTTGAACACTCAATGGCCTCCTCTGACACCACAAGCAAAACCACAGATTCTCCTGCAGCACAAATATTTCCTTGCTGGTTTAAACAGAAAGCAGATGTGTCTCACTTCCTTGTCACCCTGAGCACTGAGACTCGTAGCAGGGCAAGAAAACGATGGCAAGGTGTGGGGCTCTGTACAAAAAAAGGCAATGACACTGACAGAATTCAGCAGCTGTCGAGACAGGAAAATAATTTTTCTGTTTGTTAGAGTCTTAGAAAATAAATGTTCATTGGTGATAACAATGCACCAATGAACAATGAACAATGAAACTTATAATTTGAGCTGCCAGATTTTGTGTAGCATTTGTCCTTATCCCCTGAAGCAGCACAGAGTGCAGCACAGCTGAGTTGCCTTTTCAGTGGATGGGAGTCCCAGCTCCTGGGCTGGTATTTTCAGAAATAGTAGGACAGTGATGTCAGGGAGTAACAGCAGGAAAAGGGACTTGCTGCCCCTTAGAGAAACATTCCCAGTAAGGGCAGAGGGAAGAGGAGAAAGTAAAATCTGCTTCACTGGACACTGAAGTGCGAGAAAGTGACTTAATCTGAGACAGAGCTGGACCATTGCTCTGCTTCTGGCAGGCTCAGGCCATGCTGGGCTTTTACGACAAAAGACAAAACAGATGCTGGAGCAGATTAATCCAGATGCTGGATCTCAGGGCACAGGGTTTTTGGGATGTGAGCAGTTGGAGAGCAGCAGCTGGGAAGGCTGACCCTGCAGGCAGAGACACCACATCTGTGAGAGCAAGCAAAGGGCCTGAACAGCACCTGGTGGTCAGGACATGGCTGGGGATGTCTGTGCAAGAGAAGTGGGGAAATAAACCAAACTGCCCTGTGATCCTCTGTGGGCAGTGTCTGATGGATAAAGGCGTTTCTGTGTTTCTCTTACCCTTGTTTGACAGGGTAAAAGAGAACAGAACATAGCATGTTATCTCTGTTTTCCTTGGTTTGGTTTTTTGGGGGAGCAGGCAGGTAAATATGCTTTAATTTAACATTTAATACTTGAAATTATCGTTGTGGCCTGCACTGCAGTTACTTTGACTGAAAGTCTCACTAGATTTCTTTTACAAATTAAGCAAGTCAGGGAGGATATTTTCACCTTTAAGCTGTGCTGGAGCCTCTTGCCACCAGCTGCTTCAGTATTGTCACCCACCCCTGCTTTTCCGTGGGGGTTTCTGCTGGTCACCACCCTGTTGACAGCTAATCGTCTGAGCACAAAACCAATCACACAACAAAGAACCAAGGAGCTAATTAATTTTTAATTTATTAATTAAAATTAAAAATCCTTTGCATCTTCTTGCAGTTGGATTCCAGAGTGTGCCATTTCCTCGGGCAGCAGGGAAGCCTTTCCAGGCTTTGGGTGGAAGACCAAGCTCTCTTATCAAACCAGTGCCATGCTTTGCAAAACCTGGTGCAGCCCATTTGGATCAGATTAAGTTTGACTTAATTCTTTTTTCCCCCTTTTTTTGGCAAGAGCTTTGCTACTTCATTATTAAAACACAAATTTGACTCCATGCTATAATTGCCTGGCTTGACAATAAGAAATCTTATCAGCAGGTTTGCTGTTTGTGTGCTTGAAGGAGTGATTTGCATTCACTCACACAAAATGTTAGGGTTATATTTTGTTTTGACAGCTCTGTATTTGGAATTCCGGGCAACAAACCGAGGAAGCGGGGTGTTCCCCTCTGGTGGGAGCAAAAAATCCCCACCCAGCGAGCAGGGTTGCATTTCAGGTGAGGAGCAGAGATCTGAGCTGCACAGATGAGTCAGCTGGAGGCAGCAGGAGTTACCTGAACCCTCCAGTTACCTATGGTGTGGTTTCCTTTGTACCACTCTGAGACCACAAATTTCACAAAAAATTATAATTTGAGCTGATATTTCTCATGCCTAGATGATGATCAATGAGTCGGTAATTTGGAAAGTTAAAGCAGAAACTGTTGGGTTTGCACTGCAAGCCAATAATTGCCTGCAAGGTTTGCAGCAAACTGAGGCCCTTGTTTTGGCTGGGGTGATGCCTGATCAGAGGCTCCCTAGAACAGAGGCCAGACAAGATTAAGAGAATTAAATGGGGATTTATTGAAAGGTGTTCAACAGGGACACCTCGGGCAGTCAAAGCCCTCTCTGGGAGAGGCCACACCCAAGATGGACCCCGGGTCACAAGCTTTTTACATTTTATTTACATATCAGGATTAATTCTCCAATTACAATTTCAGGTGATGATGGAATTCACCCCAAGTCTGTCCCCCCTGTTAGAGCTTTAGTTTCCATATTTTGGGGCCTGGGACAACGAGGTGTCCTTGAGTCCAGGCCTGGAGAGGATTTGTTGTGTCTGAGCAGGATGGGAGAACAGGAGCTCACAGCCCATGTGGCATTTGAGAGTTACACTAAAGCAGTGCAGGGTCTGAAAAATATAAAAGCTAAATCTTAAGGCATCAGGGGCCTGGCCCAGCAGGACATTAATGGAGTGTCCTCTTCCAGCCACATGCAACAGGGACAATTCGGTTGTGGCTGTGCTGCTTATCCTGGCTGTGCTGCTCTCTAATCTGCCCTGCACAGCCTGGGGTCTCGTGCCAATAATTCCTGTGGTGCTGGGCTGGAATTCAGGCCAGTTCCCACCACTGGGCTCAGGGTTCCCTGCCAGCTGATGCAGCTTGCCTGGCTCTGGGGACAGGGGGACACCAGGGAGCCCGGAGCTGCCCTGCTCCTCCAGGCATTCCTGAAGTGCCTGCCTGTGACACAGACAGGATAAATATGGACACAGTCTCAGTGAGGACTGGCTGCTTAGCCTGGCTTGGGGATTGAACAGGAATGCCTTTGCTGTGCCATTGGAAACAAGAGAAAATTGCCCCAACAGACAGAGCTAGCCTCTAAATTTGGAACTGCCTGTTTCATTTTGCCTGTGTGGGGACCCTGTTATCTGTAGTGTCTTAAATAGAAGATAGGGAGTCTGAGTGGGAGCAGACACAGAGCCATGGGAGGTATGGGGACACTCTGGGTTCACTCCTGTCTGCTCCTGTGAGTGAAGGAGCTGTAGCCCTGTCCCTTGTGATGCCTGAGTAGAGGCTCCCTATAAAAGAGGCCAAACAAGATTAAGATAATAAAATGGGGATTTATTGAAGGGCCTTCAATAGGGACACCTCGGGCAGTCACAGCCCTCTCTGGGAGAGGCTACACCCAAGATGGACCCCGGGGTCACGAGTTTTTGACACTTTGATAAGTTTTGATCAATTTCCATATCAGGGTTAATTCTCCAATTAAAGCTTCAGGTGATGATGTAATTTACCCCAAGTTTGTCCCCCCTTTCAGAGCTTTAGTTTCCATATTTTAGGGCCTGGAACAGCAAGGTGGCCTCGAGCCTGGGAGCTGCAGATCTCTGTCCCCATGTGTGCCTGGTGGCTCCTGCCCTCTTACTGCTGGCCTTGTGACACTGGAGGTGACAAGTCAGCAAACAGGGATGTCTGCCCCTCCCAATTTCTGCAAAAAGGTAGAATGTCAGATTATCAACAGGATGGGGTTTTCTTCTGCCTGCCTGACCCAATGCATTCCACCAAGGGCAGAGATTTCTGTGTGAGAGGGTTTGATCTGTTTGGGTTTGCACGTGGGTCCTCCAGTCACACTTCTAAGGTGAAATATTGAGTGTTTTACAAATACCCTGGAAGCCAACACTTCAGCCCAGCTTTGCTATCCCTAACCTTTTCCCTTTGCAGCATTGGCTCGGAGGTATTAAATGAGCCCCCAAAGGGATCTAAAATGTTACATCTGCCTCCATCCAAGCACAGAGATGCTGGACAGTGTGGGAGGATCTCTGGATAAAATCTCTGGATTTTATCAATCCTCTCTCCTTTGGATAATTTATTACATAATGCTGATTATGAAGTCCTAGGCATGGTAGGTGCTCTAGACAAATCAGTATTTGGCTGTTTATTGTCTAAATCCTGGCCAAACCCACACCAGCCTGGTGTGCGGCAGAGGGGTTTGCTGGTGCTTCCAGCCTTGCCTGGAGCAGCACTTTACAGCTGATGGCTTTTTTTTCCAGGGAGACAGGATATTTGTTTAAAGAGCAGCAACCATGGTAATATTTCAAAGTCAAGTAATTAATTTCAATGGAGAACAGGAACGTGACACTGCCAGCATCAGTGTGAGGCTCCCACAGCAGCCACACCAATGCACCTCCAAACGTGAGCAGCTGCCATTCAGTCTCCTGCAGGCTGAAAGGAGAGGTGACCCCAACCCACCCTCTCCAGCCTATTTCACCCTCCCATCTGTGCACCCCAAAGATGCTATTTAAGTTTTATGCAGGGTTTCAGTTATCACTCAGATCTTCAAGACAAATGGAAAAGAAAAAATAATAACTGTCCTTCACTGAGCCAAGGGAGAAAGAAAAAGATGAGCTATTCACAAATATCAAATGCAAATATTCGCTTACCCCATCCCCCCAGCACTGGTTATTACTGACAAATCAAGGAAGTTTGAAATGCACTTTGCACACAGACTCAGCATAAATAACACTGCTTTGCATTTCATCAGCCTTATTTTCCCTATGGGTTCTCTGTCATCTCTCATTTAGGCACCACAGGGATGATCAACTTCAGAAAGAGGTTGAGATGAAAGATGCCAAAATGTAAGTGGGTAAAAAAATTCCTGGTACTCAAGAGCAATCCAGAAAACTTTCCACTCCACAGGTGCATGAGCACTGAGGGACTGAGTCAGGTTTTTTTTTTTTTAAGAAAAACTTTTCTGTATCAATAGTATAAAGATTTTATGAAGTCACAATTTGCTTTTAAAGTGTTTACCAACAGTACTTTGATGTGATCACTGTGAGACAGATTCCTGTACATTGAAAGAGGAGACGCAGAAAATATATTAATAATTTGTTATTTAATTTTTATTCCAAAGTATATTGAATGCTGTAAAGTAATTACAGCTATTAACTGCAAGGGAACAAAAGAACAAAGTAAAGATTGTGGCATTCAGGTTAAAAGAATTTCAGTGAGACAGAAGGACGTTGCTGTGGCTGTGGTGTCTCAGGTGGGATTCAAATCTTAGTTCATCTTCCCAGGCCCAGCCAGGTGTGTCTCTTGCGCCCCAGTTTCCCAGTTGCTAAACAGTGTTTGCAGTGTCCCCTTCTCTTGGGCACTGCCCACCCTGACCAGCTGGACAGTGAACTCTTCACAACTCCTGAGATGCATTTTGCAAGTCCTGCCGTGTGGTGATTGCTGAGGGGTCCTGGACTTCACAAGGTGGTGCTGTGCAAAGCCGTTTATTGCGCAGTGAAAAATCCTTCTCTACCATCGTACAGACAGGAAATAACTCTGCACCCCAGTGTGCCCCAATCCCCAATTCTGTGTCACAGCATCACCTTTGATGGGAACAGGTGAACTATGCCTTTGAAGGTAACAAACAGTGTTTGTCACCTCTGACAGCTCCAGCAGGTCACAAACCCACAGTGCTCTCCCACCACTGCCCTGGTGACCCAGGATGTGTTTCATGGGTTCTTCCAGACCAAAGACAGGAGGTCACTCTGGCTTTCAAGGCCTGTTCCTCTGTCACCTACATTCTGTAATGCCACACTGCCTGATTGAAAAGGAAGAGAAAAGGGCAGAAGTAAGTGTAGGATGCAGCAGAGGTGGGTGCAGAGAGGTGAACAAAGCCTGAAAGCCAAATCCATGTCTCCAGAGGAGCCCCGTGAGCCTGACCAAGCCCAGGAGCTGCTGACCAGAAGCAGTGCTTGATCTGGAGAGGTGCCTGTGCAGGGTGAGGGTGACTGGGGGGCTGAGGGGGGAATGGGGCCATACACACCTGGAGCACAGGAAAGCCTTTCTTTAAATAGGGCTTGTAAGAGAAAATGCAAGGATTAGTAACACCAGACAAGTGATTAAAAATGCCTTGACAGCAACAAAAAAGGGATAAGGTGAGATCAGTTCATATCTTTTCAGTACAGTCTGGTATACATAGATGTGCACAGAATAATTTTGGGAAAGGTGAAGCAATATTCCAGGAGCTAAATATCACCATTTTATTTGTTTTATGTGCAATGATCTCCCAAAAAGGGATTCATTCAAGACATCTCAGTGATATAGAAGAGCTAATCCACAGTGGTTCAGTAAAAGGTCACTATACTGCATCCTCCAGAGGAGATTTATATACCACAGCATACTTGCATTTGTCTTCTTATTTGACTGTGTTGATTCCTTTGGAGAACAGAGCATTTTAGGTCAATATGAGGTGCCTTTGGAAAGTTCGAGGTGCAGGGAATTACTCTGGCTGCCCCTAGCACGGCTTCCTTCTGCACTGCAGTGGTTTAGGAGCAGCTTTCAGATGTCCATCATGCATAAAGCGCTCCAAGGAGATGATCCAGGCAATGCTTTGCACTCCCTTTTACAGCTGTAGATGGTGCTCAGCCAGGCAGTTTGCACAAGGTCACGAAGTTATGTGCTAAGAACACATCTCCAGCAGGCCAGCAGCCCCGTTTGCTCCCAGCCCTGCCTGACACACACATGGCCACAAAGGGTGACACCCAGCAGCTGGGCACTGTCTTCCCTTCTCCCCTGCTCACCCCTGAGGGGTGTCTGTCCCACTGCCATGCTCACAGGAAAGCTGGATTGGTGTCTGATGGTTTTTTGTCTTTTCCTTTTACACCCTTTTTATACATTTTTATCCCCCTTCCCTTTCCTTGTACCACCCTTCACAAACACTCCT
>VYZT01061495.1:10924-21812 GCA_013400735.1 Pomatostomus ruficeps
TTGTACCCGGGGGGTGCTGCTCGGCTGTTCCCACCTGGGCCGAGTTGTGCACCTGGGATCCCATTCAAACCAAGGGAATGCCCTTTGCCCTGCACTGCTGGGGCTGCCTCTTATTTTTACCAGCCCTGAAGGCATCAGTGCCCTCTCAGGTACCTGCTCAGTCTTCACCAAAGCCAAGCAGAAACCCTTGGTTCTCTAGAATGCTGCACACCAGGCTCTTAAGATCTCAGAAAACCACTTCTGACACAATCTCTGTAGGGTCGGCTGTTCAAATGTTTAGTTTAGGGATTGTCTCAGAATAATTTAGCAGCTGATTAGGAGAGAAGGCAGTTATGCTGTTCCAGAATTGATAATCCATAATGTACACATGTTATTGCTATTGTAGCAGTGGTGTATGGTCGGGATGAAATAGCATCATCATTTTTAACTGAACTTGGCTATCTGTCACCTTGATTTTGCTGGCTCAATGATAAAATGAAGTGCTGTTTCAAGCTTTGCTGGTGAGTGTCTTTCTGTCAGGATGGAACTGCTTTATGCTAAAGATATTCCAAGGAAGGAGAAGTTGTAGCCCTGGTGACCACTAACTCCAAGATAGATGGGAAGACATCAGATTAATTTTTTAGCCACTAAAAATAATTGTTGCCCTGCTTTCACCTGGAGGAGCCAGTTCTGTTGCTGAAGCACAGGGGCAATTATGAAATGTGCTGGTTACTATGATAGCATAAAACAGAACTGTGCTTCCTTTCTGGAGCAGTTTCCCCTGGGTGTGATCAAGGTGTGATACAACCAGAGTGTGGTCAGGCTGTGAACTTTATTTCCTGACCTTAACATGACTCTGGGTTACATAGGCAAATACCCTGGTCACCAAACGTGGCCTGTTTCAGTTGACCCCAGCACTTTTGTCCTGTCCTTTCACAAACAGATTTTTGATTACGGTGGTGCTATTTACAGGGTTATTCTTCACATGGCTTTCTTCCCTGTGTCAGGCAATATCTTTGTCCTCAAAGGTCCTGAGGTCTGAGCTTTCATATTTTAGAAGATCTCATTCTTTCTCATCCACTGTCTGAGCAAAACTTGTGATCAGTCATCTGAAATCATTGATTTCAGATCTCATTCTGCTACCTGTGCCCATTATATTGCTGCTACCACAGCCCCTAGAAGCTGTTTACATCAGACATTAGTGTCAGTGTATTAATCCCCACTTTGTATTGGGTAAATTGAGGTATGAAACAGAAACTTGCTTTAATATGTTAATGGGCATCTGTGATAGAGACACCTTCTAAAAGAGTTGAACTGTCAAGGTGCCTTCCTGATGGGCTCTCCAGTTGGTATCAGTTTTGGAAATTCTGTGCTGGGCAGGAGCAGAAAGCCCAAGTGCAGATATACACCAGACACAAATGACATCTGTGTTATTTCTAAAGTCTAAAATAAAAATAAAGAAAAATACCGGGAAAAGAACTAATCAGTCAAAAATTACCACAACGTTGTCATCTCTGTGTGGACAAACTGTTCCAATTCCCTTTGAAGCCCACAGAGAACAATGGGCACTGCTAAGTCACGATTCCTCTTCTCAAATGGGTGTCAAAAGCAAGAAGAACCAGGAGCCCTGAGAGTGCAGGAACCAGGGGAGTGGCTGAGCTCCACACAGGAGGTTGTTGGAGGAGAGGATTTCCCCAGCTGAGGAGAGGCTCAGAGCTGTCCACAGGCACACGTCATACAGACTTGGAATCAGGGCTCACTGCAGTTCTACCCTTTCCCATCTCTCCTTCATCCCCTTCAGACACACAACAGCAAACAATCACTGGAACCCAACCAGCCTGGGAGAAAACCCAGAGCTGGATCCTTTTCATTTAGCCAAGTGTATGATTTGAAAACAAACAAATGCTTCCTTCAAACAAATCCAGTACAGCAATTTATTTGCAAAATTTCTCAAGTGTAGCAGAAACCACATGAAAGCTTTGAGGCTGTGGGCTGAATCAAGGGGGTGTTGGATCTAGCAGAAGTGAATTGATAAGCTATGGAAAGGTGGAAAGATGCTGGTACTTGCAATAGGTTAAATCCATGCAATGATAACACTAATTTGCCACAACAAATCTGTACTAATACTCTAAAACTGTTGGGTGAAAGGGAGCTTTGCATAAGCATGGTAGGTAACATTCATATTTCAAGAGAAATGTGGGCATCCAAATCTGCCCGCAGGACACTCAGTTCACTACTAGTCCAGGTATTTTGTTGTTAACCGAGGCCAATTTGACCAAAAAAAGGAAATGCATCAAAAATGGGTACTGAATATAAACTGAAGTCTCTGCTTTTTGGGTGTCTGCTTGGTTTCATTTTTAACAAGGAACAAGTATGAATGAGGGAATTTATATTAAAATTTATATTTAAGATTATTAAAGCTTCTTCACAGACTGCGGATATTAATATCTAGCCCATGGTAGCAGATAATCTCCCAGCAGGGAGTGGTGTTTGAACCATGAAATGTCAGTGTTCACTTGTAGGAAGAATGAACTGAGGGCTTTGTAGGTCCGTATAGGAAAGTTTAAGTTCTTACTTGTGAATAAATATAAAATATTAATTATTGAAGGATATCTTAGAGGGAATGTAGTCTGGCAGTGGATGGTTATAAAGCAGCTGCCCCCTGCCTTCAGAGGAAACACAATTACAAAGGAATTGTAGTGGGTAAAGAAAAAATGTATCTAATATATTTTGAAATAAAAATAAATCCTTAGAAATTAGATATGGCCGTCAATACTCCGAGAAAATCTCTAACCAAATTAATGCCATGATAAGTATATTTGTTGTGGGTTTAGTGGATTTTACGAAGGAGGCATGCCTAAGAATTTGTAAACAGTATTTATTAAATCTGATGGAGAGGAAAATTTAACCATATGGTGGTAAGGCATGGAGGGAGCATGCTCTGGCATGCAAAGCATTTCATTAGCAGAGTCACTGCTCTTCCAAAACACGCTGGCATCAGGGAGGGTGTCATTCCTCTCACGGATGGCTTGGTAAAGTTAGAAAATGGGTAAACAGCTGAGGCTGAAGGCTGCGCTCAGCCAGCGAGAGCCCGGAGGTTTGGCTGTGCACCTTAGAGAGCGATTTTGTCTCTCAAATGCAAGCCCCTCATCTGAGGGAGCGAATCTCCCAGCTGAGGTGGAGCTCACATGTGGGAGGAAAGGAGAGAGGGACTCTTCGTGTGGGTTCCACACAGGGTTTCATAGTGTGAAGGTGCCCATGACAAAGAGCAGGGAGAAAGGAGGGTCCAGAGGTTTTATACTCAGGGAAAGGGGGCGGGGAAAAAGGGGTTACAGCCAATGGGGAAAGGAAAAAAAGGGATGATTTCACAGGGAAACAACCAATGGGGAGCACCTGCAGGAGGGACAACAGGATAACCAATGGGGTGTTGCAGAACATAGAACTTTCCAGACCTAATACATATTTAACTAAGGGGATACATATTCATAAACTCATACATAAAACAGGGAGGGGAAAATAGTCACCAGTCAACTTGAAATATGCAAACAGAGGAAATACAGGATCCTGGGTTCTCACCGTCACCCAGGGGGAGCACCTTTAGACTGTGGTGTCGGACCACCAGGAATCCCATGTTGTCTGGCCCTCCGAGGCCATGGTGGCTGCAGCCATATGCACTGCAACAGAGGCTGGGAAGGAGGGGATGGAGGGAGAGATGACGGGAACCTGTAGCAGCCCTGGTCCTGCAGGTGCCCCACAAGTGCTCCAGGCTGGAGAAAGAATCCCAGAGTGGGACAGACAGCGAGTGTGAGCTCCTCCAAAGGGTCCCTCCAGCCCTGCTGCTGCTCAGCTGCCCTGAGGAGAGCAGGAGGATGCAGTGGAGGAGCTGAAGGAGCTTCATCCTCCCTCCAGAGGCCATCAGAAGCATTCCTTGGCTTGAGCCGATCCAGCATCAAAGCACTCGCAGTCATGGAGCTGAGCTCACAGGTTACCTCCTCCAGGCACTTTTTTTCAGCTACTCTTCACTTCTCCCAAAAAAGATTTCCTGGCATTTTTCCACTTGTGTGTTTACAAAAGCCTGCAGCACTTTTCCATGGATGCCATGGACACCTGCACAAGTGTGGGGGGCCTTGCAGTGGATATAAAAGGCAGGAAGACTGCAGTGAAGCAGTTTCTCTCAAGACATGAACATGCATACACACACTGCTTAACGTTTCTTTTCCTCCAGGATTCAGCCTCCAGTTCACCTCCTTTCTCATGTTTGATTTACCTTCAGTTAACCTCCCCCTTTAACCATCTGCCTGTTTAGTGACTCCCAGCTTCCCACCCTCAGTATCCCCTTCAGCAGTCGCTGCTTTATCACACCTGGCTTCCTCCTGCACCAGGACCCCATCTCCTTCCAAAAGCAAGGAGCTGCTCAGTTGAGCTGCCTTTGGTATTGCATAAGGACAGGTTCCTAGAGCTGTTGGGGTGATTCCTGAACCCCATGGCCAACTGGTTTCCAGTCTGTGATTAGCCATGGAGCCCCTTCTGAAGGCAAGGCGACACACGCACAGACACACTTGGGTTGTGTTTCTGCTGAGTTGCTTGAGGAAGTTTGCAGTACTGCATCTCATTTGTCACTTGAGAGATACATTCAGGAATTTATGGCATTTCTAATAATTGATGTGATCAACTTCGATCAGCAAATAATCACAGAATGGGTGAGATTGGAAGGGACCACTGTGGGTGATCTGGGCCAACCTCCCTGCCCACACAGGTTCCTGCACAGATTCAAGATCCTGATTCTTGTATGAAATCCTTTAGGGAGGGCCTTGGTCACCTGGGCTCCGTGACCAGTGACTGCATTGAAATTCAACTACCAACTTTATCTATGTTTTCCCCTTGGTTTTCTGTGCCTGCACTAAGTGGCACGGCAAGGCTATGTTCCTAATTACACTCTGTAATTTCCAATTTACCTTTTAAGTGGTGCAGCTAAAAGAGAGAAAAACCGAAAGGGAGTGAAGCCCAGCTTTGCCTAAGGCAGTCTGCTGAAGGTGAGGGAGAACAAGGCACCAAATAAAAGAAAATAAAAATTGCAGGTATCAGAAAATTGGTCAATGGAGAGGTCTTGAATTCCAGTTGTAAAAAAAAGGGAAGGGCATTCATTCTTTCCCAGTATCAGTGTGCTCTCCTGCAGATGAGCTCTGTGTATTATGGGGTATTATCAAGTTTGAACAGTAATTCTACATGATTGTTCTTTAAAAATTGCTATTGATGCTTTTGGTTAACTCACCTTTTCACAGCCCTCCTGCTACAGAGCGTGAGGCTGTGAGCAGAATACTGAACTATTCTCAGCTTGGCTCCTGATCTGAAAACTGTCTCTGTGAATCTGGAGAGATGACAGGAGATGGCCCTTCCATGAAATACTTTGTAGGGATCCAGGAAATACATTACAAATTGTAACGCAATTCCTAAAAAAATGTAAAATTCTGAAAGTAGAATGGTTTTCACTCCAGAGCAAAGCTGGTGGGGTGGTTCTGATGGAGCCTTGGTCACACTGTGCCAGACACTCGCATAAAGAGAGGCTTCCTTTTGCTCTGGGTAGGGTGGATGGGCTCAATATCACTGTTGGTGTTGGAAGAAGAGAACACATGGTTGTCTACTGGAAATGAGACTTTTGTTGTGAGGAACAGTGTTTGTTCCAACCAGCACATCCAGCTCAGCCTTAGGCCGACCCAGGTTATGTGGGTGAAACCAGATTTTGCATCTCTGGGATTTTTTGGAGCTGACACCTTTAATATCAAAAGGTCCAGACATAGTTTGACCCTATAAAACAAATTTCAAATTCAGCTTGGGGAAGTATGAAGTGCCCAATCTCCGACTTTCTTCATTAATTGTAAATTTAATTTGTAAACAGCGGCGTGAGTTAGAAATTCCACCTCCTGTGATGAATACAGAACAATTAAGGTTATAAGTAGAAATAATTTATGGGATATATCAAAAGCAAAAATAGATTTACATAGAGCTGTATTGATTGAAATGCAATTTCATCAATCTAGAGGATGCCCTGGACAGTATTCAAGGAATCTGGAGATGAAAAAGATGGGAAGACAACACAATAAACCAAACATCTTCATTTGTGAGGCAACTCAAACGTATCACTGAATCCCAGCTGCTATAATAATTCCCTCCCTTCTCAAACAGCTCCACAATACTGACAAATCTAAATATGAAGAAGAAAAATGTCTGTAGAAGGCTGTTATTTTGCTGCCTGAATTGTGTCAAGGAAGTGTAAATATAATCACATTTTATCCTCCAATCTGAAATGGATTTCAGTTGCAGAGATCACAATGCAGCTTGCCTTGATTGATAACAACTCCCTTGTTCCCATCAGTAATACAGTGAGGTGGGGAGGAAGGAGCAAGCAGATCAGCTCCTGACAGAATTACCAGGCAATTCACCCAAATCCCGTATCTTTATTTGTGCCAGGAAGGGAGAACACACCTCAGAGGTTTGTGGTGAGAACCAGACCATCCTAAGGAAATTCTTTCTCCAATTATTTAGTTGCAGAGGCCCAAGTGGTGTCATAGGATGCACACAGCAATGTTCTCTCTCTGAGTGATCCATAAGCAGCTTACAGTTTTCTGGGATTTGTTATGAATAAACTAATTCTGGCTGATGCTTCTTGGTGCTGTCAGGAGCAGCTGACAGCGGGGTGGTGGAGATTCCAAGCTACCTTGGTCAGCTCTGCAGGGGATTCTTGCTCCTTCTGGGCTACAGCTGACTCTGAGAACCTGAGCTCTTCCTGCCTTGCCTGCTGCAGTCCTGCAGCACTGCTGTGCTCCCAGAGTGGCAGAGCCTCTTCTGAACGTGCCTGGGGGAGCTGGATCCTGCCCTGCTCCCAGCTGCTCAGGCCACCTCCCCAGAGGAGAACAGCAGCCCTGTCCCTGTCACAGTGCCACCTCCTCAGGGGACAACAGCAGTCCTGTCCCTCTCACAGGCACCTCTGTGCCACCTCCCCTGTGAGAACAGCAGTCCTGTCCCTCTCACAGGCACCTCTGTGCCACCTCCCCTGTGAGAACAGCAGTCCTGTCCCTCTCACAGGCACCTCTGTGCCACCTCCCCTGTGAGAACAGCAGTCCTGTCCCTCTCACAGGCACCTCTGTGCCAGCAGCATGCATGCCAGAGCTTCCAGCCCATCCCTGCTGGAGCCAGGCTGCCTCTGCCAGTGCTGCCAGCAGGGCTTGAGGGCAGGAGCAGAGCCGCCGAGGCTGCCCCTGAGGAGCAGTGACATCCCCTGGCAGCACAGCAGCGTGAGCACAGCACAGTCTGTGGTGGTCTCAGTGCCCAGGGCTTCTCTCCAGGATGGTTCCTCCCGTACAGAGCGGTGCCCTCACAGCCCTAACTGCTGAGCAGCACACGGGGCACTCCTGAGGCTGTGAGAGCTAGTGCAGTGGTGACAGCAAATTGGGTGGGCTCTGGCCTCCTTTGGTCACTTGGCTAATTTATTTGGCAGATGGAAACTGTGACTGACAGCTCAAGAGAACAATGGACAGAAGATGGAGGGAGGGATTGCTGGTACTGCCTGTAGTCCTGTCTGGCCTCCTCCTTGCGGGGTCATTCAGTGAAGGGATGGCTGAGGTTTGGCATATCTGCAGCTTGAGGATCTTCAATGAGTCCATACAGTGCTTTATGGATTGTAAATTAAACCCCAGACTGGGGCTGTCTCCCAGTTTTCTCTTATTCCAGTTCTTCAGAAAATGAATTCCTGACCTGATCATTTGGCCAGCAGCTTAATTTTATCCTTGAGTTTCATGCTCATGCAGCTCCATCCATCTCCTCTGCCTTGCCCAGGCGTGACTGTGCAGTAGCTGGCAGAGCTGTGCATGTCTGAGCTCGGCTGATTTGGTTGCCAGCCAAAAATGACGCATGTGGAGACTCCCCTCCACAGCTGTATCCTTTTCAAACTGCTGTTTGGAGCAGAGAGCTACAAAAGTGCTATTATGCTGTCTTGAGTGCCTGTGTGGGCTGCATTCTAAGAGCAGGGATTAAATTTTGCCATCACTGCCCATGAGCAGTTTGCCATTGTGCGGCAAGAAGCTCTCGGAGCAGGTTATTATTGCTGTCTGCATGGCATGAAACCTGAAACAGGACTCCCAGCCTTGGAAGCAAAAAGATAATCCCTTTTCCTCTGTTCTTGGCATCACTGCCTTGGAAGTCAGAGAAATGCAGCCCTCCCTCTCCTCTGCTGATGATCCTGTGCACACTGGTGCTGCTGTGTTTGCTTCTGCTGTATCCCAGGCAATGCTGGGATGGATTTGGCTGTTCCCACTGGAGGCTTCCAGCTGATGGAAAGCCTCATCTGCCCAGAGATCCCCACCTGTGCACAAATGAGCAGTGACAGCCACTTCTGAGGACAGGAAGTTACCCAGCAGGTTAAAGTGAGCTGAACAAGAGGCAAACCCCTTAGAGGTGTATTCATTTTTGTTATATTAAGGGTCAGACACAATAGTGACAGCGACTGGCTTGCTGGAACAGAAATTTCTAAAGAAAAGACATATTTATCACCAAGGACTGTTTCTTTCATTATTGTTTTCTAGGCATGGTCAAAATTTTAACAGCTCAAGATGCTTTGAATTAAAGCAAACCCTATTCCTTCCTTTTCTCCATCTCTCCCCCCAGTCACAACCCAGATCACAGAAATGCTCACCACTGCCTCTCAAATGATTTCTTTTTCTTTCAGACAGGCAAAAATGTTACACTTGAGTGCACACTCTATTGAAGAGCTACCACTATGTGTTTTAGTTTTTTCCATTTTTCTCTAACTGTTCATAATACTCCCAGTTAACCCCAAATTTCAATCCTTTTCCTCATTATATAAGAATACAATTGTTATTCAGTTGATTCCCATAGAATAACTTCATATCTGTCTTAAGTATCAGCTTGATACCAAAGTAAATTTACCATTAAAATGAGTTCCTGTCATTTTTTCTTTGCCTCATAATGGAGGACTTGGCTCTTTGTAAAAGAAGTGCTAATGGAAATAAGGTGGCAGCTGTTAAGCCTTGTATCTTATCTCAGATGAACCCTGTCCTCCCAGGCCTCCTGTGTGAAGGTAAAGACCCCCAAAATCCCAGAAGAAGTCCTGGGAAGATCTGAAGAAAGCCACCTCCGTGGATAAAATTTCTTCAGGAATCAGAGTGACTTTCTTCCCTTTTGCTCTGGATCCATTTTCATTCTATCTTATGAAAAGTCCTCCTTGAGAGAAACAATGTTATTAATTTTTACTCTAAGGACCCATACCAATCTCCTTTCTGAAAAGAAGGGGCTGAAAATTCAAGGCCTAGGGACAAAACCACTTTCCTAGAAGATGTCCAGACACAGAAAGTGATGCCTTAAGGGCTGGTAAAAATCCGAGGCAGCCCCAGCAGTGCAGGGCAAAGGGCATTCCCTTGGTTTGAATGGGATCCCAGGGGCACAACTCGTCCCAGGTGGGAACAGCCGAGCAGCAACCCCCGGGTACAACGCGGATACAATTGGATGGAGCTCACAAATGAGCAGATCCACCTAAAATCCCCAATGAGAAACTGAACAAATGAGGGAACTGTCCCCCATTCTAATTACCCCCCCAAGTGAGACTCCAGCTTAGTTTAAAAAACCTGTTCCAGAGAGGAGGCTCCATGCAAGGCTGGGGCCTCTGGTTTGGAGACAGTCGGGATGTTTCGTCTGCTCCCCTCAGAGAAGCCCCAAGCTGAGCTCAATCTCAGCCTGCAAGGGTTATCCACATGTAGGGCTGAGGGACAAGGAGTGTTTGTGAAGGGTCCAAGGAAAGGGAAAGGGGATAAAAATGTATAAAAAGGGTATAAAAGGAAAAGACAAAAATCCATCAGGCATCAAAAGAGTCCTAGTGAAGACTTGATTTTATTGCTCCTGGTTTTCCCTGGGGTTGATCCAGTGGGAGCAGTGCAAGAATCAAAGTAGTCACTGTATCTGTGAGCATCACAGGGGATGACGTTCAAGGCATCACTGCCCCAGGAAATGTCTGGGTTTCTGGATGGTATCCTGGATCTGGCCATGGTTTGCATGAGCTGGTGGAAGGCTGTCCATGTCCCTCTGGCCCAGAAATGATTTGTTTTGTGAGTCAGAATGTCCCAAGTCCAGCTTTCTCTGGATACCTCTCTCTTACCTCAGTGTCCAAGAAAGTCCAAGCTTTGGCTGAAGCTTTTCCATAGATGAGGCCCTTTATGCCTGCACGGCTCCATGAACTCACACAAGGCTCTCTCCCTTTGGCACCTTGATGAAATGTTGCTCAGGGCCACAAACATGATTTCAGATATTCATTTTCTCTGGGGGTTCTGCCTCTGTCAAATCATCTTTAACTGGGCCAGTGGTTCCAGCACACGCACATGGGCACCGAGCCAGGCAGCATGGGCACCTCTGCAGCACTTCCATAGGAAACAAAGCCACATCAACGTAGGATTGGATTGACCTGCTGTTCGAGAAGGTTGTGGAATTTAATTAGCACTCAGAGAAGCACTTGGCAAGCTCGGGACACAAAAGTGTGATTGAAGCATCTTTGTTTCCACGCTAGTAAAATCTGCCTGAAAATTAAACAACCACACAGCTTTTCTGGTCAGCATTTGTTGGCAAAGAATGACAGTGACGGAGGAGGGAAATCCATTGGTGCCATTGTCTCTCTGCTCCGGCCAGGGCTGTCAGGCTGGGGCTGTGCCCTGTCAGCTTCGCTGCAGGGAGCGGTACCAACCCCGTTCAAATGTTCAAACCAGGCTCCAGGATTGCTCGGGAGATGCCAGGAAGGAGCTCTGTGCCACAGTTTCATAGGTAGGAATGAAAGAATCCCCCTTCCCTGCCTGCCCCCAGCCCCTCGCTCCCAATAGGTGTTGCAGCTGTCACTGATGCCTGATCAGAG
>VYZT01061497.1:0-34392 GCA_013400735.1 Pomatostomus ruficeps
GTAGCCTCCATCTCTCAGGCATGTTTCCCATACTGAAATATCAATAAAATTTAAAAAAGAAATTACCCTAATTTTAGAAGAATTTTGCCCAAACAAAGCAGTTTTTCAGAATCTTAAATTGAACCTAATATTCTTGCACTTTGTAATCAACTCATATCCTTTGTCTGAGCAGCTCTGAATGTTTTAGAGATAAACCTCCTATTTTTATTTGCATTTGTTTGCCTTTCTACAATTTAGGGGCATACATTTCTCTACAGTCTGATTCTAAGATACCATTCACAAGAAAATCTGCTTAAATAATGTGTGTGCCTTTGCTCTGACTGAGGCATACTTATCTGAACAGGGCTGCCTTTTTGTATCAAGGCCTAAGCCTCACTATAATGTTCTGAAATAACTCTGTTTTACAGGTGGGGAGCTTGAGGTAAGGTGTAGCCCAAAGATGCCTTTTGATAGCCAGGAGCAAAACCCCCTTCTTCTGATGGGGTTAATGCAAATCCAGTAAAAAACCACTCTTTTAACAAGGATGGTATTTAAAATATCAGCTCAAGTTGGTAGGTCATGATGATATTTTTTTTCTTAAAATGAATGGTTAAAGATTTGGAAAGTAAACTTAATGCTGAGGGCGGTGTTGTGCCTAAAAAGCCTTTTACAGTATGACTTCTGCCGGTCTTAGCCTATGGCTCGAGCATCCTTTGTCCTTTACTCCCTGCTGTAGTCAGTGATATGCTCAGCAAATCTGCTTTTACAGAACTGCTGTGCAGCTGCCTCTCCTTGACAATTTTCCCCCCTCTGAGTTATCATTTAGTGGGAGGAAGGGAAGACCCAGATGGCTAACAAATCCAGGATCTTTTCCAGTTGCTAAGGGTAAAATTAATGTGCTTGCTTGCATCCGGAACCTAGGATCTAAGCCTTTTTTTTCCAAACAAAACCAAACAAAAACAACAACAATGATTTCACTTGCCATAGGTGTAAAAAGAAACCTTTTAAATACAAAAGGCTGTAGTGGACACGCCTCATCCAAAGGTTCCTCTGAAACTGCAGGTTTGGAGCAACTGAGTTACAAACTCTGCAGCAGTGGTGATTTAATATCCCTATTTCACTCCTGAGCAAGGAAACTCACAAAAGAGCATTGGAATATTATGACAGTCTACAGCGGGAGCTGCAATTCTGCCAGAGAGGCGTGTTCAGCAGAATTATCCCATGCCATGGGAAGCGGAAGACCTAGGTCCTCTCCCTGCTCCTGGCCTTGCCTGATTGCATCACTGCTTCCCCTGCACCAGGGATTTTCTTGGCACACAGGATGGCTTGTTTGTCATCATAACCTGGCACAGAGGAGCTGCTTTGCCCACTCCTCAAAATGCAGCTGCAACACAAGGGTGCAGGCAAGGGCAATGTACAGCCTCTTGTTTCCAGCTGGATCCAGAATTTTTAATTATGGAAAATGGCAAGGGGTTTAGGAGTTCTGCCCAAAATCCTGAGGAAACCAACCAGAAAGATTTTAAGTTTACAACCTGTCAGGATTGCGGTTTTGCATCCCACTGGGATCTCTGCTTAGACTATCAACTAGTGCCAGCTCTGGGGGAGTGCTGCAAGGGGACACCAGGAAGTTCCTTCATGTTTCTCATTCTTGTTTTTTCCTTGGAGTCAGACAAGTCCCTGTCTGTCACCTCACAACTCCAGCCAAAACATCTGGCAGTGGTTCCCAAGAACCTACAGGCACCAGGTGGCAGAGGGGAACTGGGTGCCTGAGGTGAAAAGCGCCAAGGAAGCTATGCTGAATGCTTGTATTAACACCTTGGGAAACTGTGATTAAAGTCTGATCAGTGAGTGAAACTCCATCTGTGCCATCTGGTTGTCTGTCTTGCACCACTTTACAACTGTAAGATTGTTTAGCAGTGCAGTTTACAGGAAGAGACCTGTTTAGAAATAAGAGTGTCAAGCCTTTTGTTTAAGATGAAGACAAAATCCCTATATATAAAAAATTTAAAACTTAAATAGACCAAAGAATAATTCTATAATTACATACAAAAAATTAGCTTATTTTAGAATGACATTGACCATATTTCTTCAAATAATATAATGAATTAAAATACCTTGGGTTGGCAATTGATTCTTTTTCTTCTTCTCTTACAGTAGGCAAACATTCACAGTCACCTGGAAAAGGGTAAGAAATAATACTATAGTTACTCTTGGCAGTTCTTCTACATTTATTTCAAAAATGCATCAACCTTTATCATGCAGTCACTCTAGAATATAGATCTGTAATGCACTTCTGCACCCTTTTATCTGCACAGTCCCCATAGCATGAGTCTTACACCTCCTTCCCTTTGATAGGTGTTGCTATAATTCATTTATTATATATATTCCAGTTGTTTATGCACCCCTATACAAGTGAACTACTTTTGAGGACTGTCTCCTACACACTGCCACGGGGAGGGTTGTTTGTTAATCTTCCACTGCTGATAGTTGCACCTATGCTTTATAGTCCAGCTGGGAATTTGGGGCTGGAGTTTAGGGAAAACATACACACACACAGAAGTATGTAAAATACTTGCTCCCTTCTCTTGGCAAAATTTTAAAATATCTTTTACACCACTTTTTTCCCATGTAGTACATTTAATGCCTCTCTTCCACTCCTGCCACTTAGCACATGTTTGCTGCAAGAGCTTAGAGACTGCAAAGGTCAAACCCCCGTCATGTGGAGCGCTGTGCTAATGCAAAGAAATGCTCCAAAGAGCTTGATGTCCTGGAAAACAAAGCATGCCTAGTAGATCAGGCAGATGAGCCATTTGGATAGAAGGCAAGGGACCAGGAATGAAAAAAAATATCAGTGTTTCAGCATTTCCTAGCCAGTGAAAAGCTGTTCATGGTTCAAAATCAGGCCCTGGTCAACTCATTGCTTACCAAAGACCTGCATTTTTTGAGGAGAACCTTGAAAGACAATGCAGACCCCTTAGAGATTTTGACTGGGGAATTCACCTGGGAGGAAAATGGGGGGTAAAAATGCAAGATACTTAGAAGTAACTGGGAAGGGAGCTGAAGATACTGCTGCTGGTAGCTACCACATGTTCTAATTGCTCCACAGGCTGATAGCCTTGCAAGGGAGGAGAAGGATGTTCCTGGCAGCACTTTTAAATAAATGGTGGTCTGAACTACGAGCAAATGCAGATTTCTTCTCCAATACCTCAATGTGGAGCACAAAACTGTAGAAATTCTGGAGACTGAAAGGACTAGATGCTTCAGAGAAACTAGTATTTAGCATTAAAAGTACATTTTTAAAAATGTAAATAACATTCACAGCTATAAGTGTGTTTAATAAAAATGTCTACTGGAAACTGAAAACATTTATGAGATTCCATCACATATTGAAAATAAACTCCCACACAAACTAAAATACTCCTCTGAAAAATTCTACCCCTGGCATTTGTTCAGTTATTCTAGTAGGAGGGAGTCAAGAGCTCAACTAAAAATGTTGTAGGAAAAGCAGTGATATGCATACAAAACAGCTTCCATTGATTTTCTATGCATGGGATCTACGTCAGCAGGCAAGAGAGGGAGGATGGGGTAGAGGGGTTACCGTGTACCATTTTTGTTCATGCTGTTCATCCATTTATCAAGCTCTTCCATTTCTATCTCCATAACAGAGGGCGTGTCTTCTTCAAAAATAGGACTTGAGAGAAGAGAGGGGGAAAAAAGCATTACACAAAATGCTTAATTCAAACAACTTACAATGTAGTGATTTTGTATGGCTCTCTTATAATTCCAGACACATGTATTAACTCTGGAAAGCCATCCTAGCCCAGTAATCTGAGAAGACGTCAGCCCAGTGGGTGTGAACCAAGGGGCCACAAACAGATGCCAGGGTGGGGTGCTGAGATGCCAGTCCAGGGCAGAGGTAGGGCCAGCAGAGACATAAAACACGGAGGGACTCAGATAGTGCAGCCAGGGGCATGCCAGAGCACAGGGTAACTGCAGCTTCTTGAAAACTGTCCCTGCTGTAAATAGAAAACTAAAAAAAAATAAGATAGTTTGTCCCTGCCCTCCTGGTACACATGACAGAAGTACCATTGATCCAGTGTTAAAAGCTGAAGGCCTAAAGTTTCATCATAGCTGAGACTGACATTTGCAGGGACTTCAAAAGGAAAGGTCATGAGTGGAGTAGCTGCACTTATTTAAATGCCTTTGCTTAGCTTCCTTTTGCTTATCATTCCTGCAGTCATATGATAGAAAAAATATTTTTAGCAAAAAAGCCTTTTTCTTTTCCTCATAGAGCAAATTCATGTGCTTTCAGCATTGATTAGCAAGCTGGAGCTCAATAAAAAGTAACAATAAGAATTATCACTCTGATAAAAGCCACCCAGCTTCTGTCTTGTTTTCCAAGCAGCTAAGGCATTGCTCCCATGGCAGCCAGGCAAGCCTTTCTGCCTCACCTCTGGGCAAGAAGACAAACTTGAAAAACAGGGGAGCAAGACACAGAGCTCATTCTGAATAGCAAAAGCCTGTGATGAGCCTGGGAACTGATCCCCTTTGTTTGTGGGGCACCTTGTACCTCTTGTGGCTGATGGAGCAGGAGGTGCCTAAGAGCAGGCGCAGCGAGGGCTGTGGGCTCTGAGTGTCTGTGGGGAAGCCCTTGCCTCAGCCATCACTAACTCTTGTTCTGCTCTAGTCTTACACCTTCAGCCAGGTACTGGAAGTCACACTTTAGCCACCTGTTGAGATAGCTGGTACAACTGATAGCAGAAGGTAATGGTGTTTAGTGTACAGCTAAATTAAAAGAAGCAGTGAAGGTGATAAAAGTTAGAGTAAAAGAAATTTGAAAAAAAAGAATGATATTCATAAAATTTACCTTTTCACATTTTCACTTCCCAGCTCGTCTGGAAAAGAAGAAACTCGGTGTTCATAGTTCTGCATGATATACACCCCATTGTATTTACAGGGCCCAGACTACATGCAAGCCTTGAATAGGGTCAAGTAAAACACATCACATTTTCAAAAGGCATAAAAACTAAATTGCAGATGAAAGACAAAATGTCTTACCCTGTTTGTAATTTTCAGAGGAACCCATTATTTCTAATCTAAAAGCAGCTCATTATTAGCTCAGCCATGCTGGGAGGAAGCCCAGTGTGAGTGTTGCAGTGGGCAGGACAGGGCAGATGCACACTTCCCTGAGCAAAACAGATGTGCCGAGAGAAATGGTATGCTTAAAAGGAACCACTTCTGCAAAAAAGTTTACTGCAACCATTGATACATTTTGCTACAGATTACTCAGGCAATCCAGCTCTGTCTGGAGACTCTGAGAGCTGTTCATGGGGAAAAGAGCTGGGGGGAATTGGACTGCATGGCAGATTAGATCTCAGTTAGGTAAATGAAGCTGAACTAGCCAGATGTCAAAAGGGATCCAATGTTACTTATGACTCCAAGACAAAGTAAAGATGAGAGGAAAAAATGGTGTCACAGACATAATTCTGATAAATATCTTCACCTCCAGGAATCAAGTGACTGAAAAACCTGTCTTAAATCACCTTATTTTTAATTCATTGTTGACAGTGGGTGATACCTCCCTGTTTTTCCCAGGGAGGTATCACCTCCCAGCACATTCCCAGACTGCAGAACCACCCCAGAACCACAGAGCCATCTGCCCCAGCCTTGAGGATGCTCAAAATCCCAGGTCCAAGCAGTTGGCACAGGGCATGAGATCACACGGTTGCAGTCCTGAAAGGCATCACATTTCCTAACCCTCTGAAGAGTGTGCCTGCATTTCAATCATCCAGAAACAGGCAGGAAACTGGGTGCCTGGTTGCAAATTCAGAGTTTGTTAGAGGAAAATCTGGTGCTCAGGCAAATGCAGCCTAAAAATGCCCTGAAAACTGGACTTAAAATCTGTGTTCAATGTGTTGCACTGTCTGCAGGCTGTTGAGCTTACAGCTGCACACTGATCATGTAGAGACACTGAAACGACCATTTCAGGAGTTCACTTACCAGCTCTGTGGTTTTAAACACACACCTCAGTTTGTTTTCTGTGGCTAGACACCCCAAGTCATCAATTCCTTTGTTAACAGATCCTAGCACCTTCCTGAAGCAGTGCTCACCCTACTGCAGCACACAGGCAGTCTGACCTAGCTCATTTGCTGTGATGTCTTCATAGCAGCCACCACCTTATGGAATCAGGATCCCTTAAAATTGTTGCTTAAAATTGTTTTGCTTGTTCTTATTTTATTGAAGCTCCAAGCGACTTTACCTTGTGGGCACTACGGGCAATAGAAGCATTAATTCCACCTTGCATGAAATTGTTGAGCATAAAGACAGAACAAGCATTTGCAGCCACAGTTACATCCATGAGCATTCTCAGCATTTTCAGGAGCCAGAAACTGGTTCCAGGGTTCCCATAGGTGTGGCAGCATGAGCAGGAGGTGTCAAGAAGCAGAAGTAGCTCCTGCCCAAGGAGAGGTGTGTGACCAGGTACTGCTGGCAGGGGAGGCTGGCTGTAATTGTAACTACAATCAGAAAAGGGCATCCTAAACGTGGCATCCCATGCCTCAAAACAATGTTCTGTTAATGTTGAACACATCCAAAAAAATAGCCTTTTGATGCACAAGAAGATAAATTTACCTTGTTTGGACTTTTTCCTTTTATGATGCATTACAAAAAATGTGATCAACAAAATCAGCAGGACCAGCAGCGCCACAGGGACAACGTATATCAAGATAGACTGTTCTGCTGCTTCTAGGCTGTCCTCATCATTCACAGCATTCAGTTCAGTGCTTGGAGAGCTCTCTGTTTCAAAGCTGCTTTCAGTAGTGCTTGCAGTTACAAGTACTGCCTCATGGTCATCCACGGTTGAAGGACCCGTAGCAGGAAGATGTGTTGCTGTAAAAGTGGGCAATATCATCGATCCATCTCCTGATCCATCATTTCCAGGGCCTGTCAAATATATGAGGACAACTTAACATTTTAAGAGCTTCATTAGTATTATCAGTGAGTCACAGTGTACAGCTTTAGTATTTACTTCCCATTTGGTGTATTAAAAGAAAAAAACAAACCAGCAGATGTCCCATACACACAGATTTGAAGTCTTGGGCATCGGATGTAAAACTAGATCTCAATTTGTCACAAAATCTTACCAGTCACAACCATGTTCTTCAGCTGACTTTTACTGGGACACATCAGCATGTGTCATCTGTCTGCACACAGCTGCCTTGCACAGACTTCTTTTCCTGCAGGTTAGCATCCGGTCTTGCTCACATGTGAAATTATTCTGCTTCTCAGTAAAGCGCACCAGCCTGTTTTGCATCTCAGTCTTGGCACATACGTCCCTCCCCTTACCCAAGGACTTAGGTACTGCCTTCAGGGAGACCATTATCCCTGGTTCACCAATTTCTTTGGTTCACTCATCTTCCTGTTTCTGTGCCTCTCTGAAATTTGTTAAATTTCAGAATTGGTGAGAGGAAGTCTCAAGGATGCAAAAGCTGCTGACTTCCACTTCTGCATGGACTAGAAGAGGTGGTACTAACACGGGGACGTTACTGAATACAGGTCCAATTAATTTTTACTCTGTCTGATCCTATGAGCTAGCTGAAGGAGAGTGTGGCAAAGCATCAGTGCTAGGTATTCCTCATAAGTGCTAAGACTGGGGGTTTTGAACTTTGATCTCAGTTCTGGTTTCATTTATCATGCATTTTGCAAGAAAAACAGCTAAAATTGGCTGTGTTGGTAATAGTGAAACAAGTGCTTTTTTTGTGTCTAGTTAAGGGTCTATTGGCTGTCACAGAGTTTAGAAACTTAAAAGAAGTACAGTAAATTTTGGGCTGATACTGTATTCTATACTGATGCCAAAAATTATGTTGTAGCCAAAGGTGCAAGAATCAGTCTTTAGATAAATTACAACAGCAAAGCCTACTATAATTTTCTTAGCATGAAATTAAATGTGGGGTTTTTGTGTTATCTGCCCTTTCAGATACAATGCCAGCATAGTGCACATCTCATTTTATGCAGGATTGGATTTCATGACTTTCACAATTACATGTTTCTCCTCGTTCTTGCAAAGTGCTGGGCAGCCAGAGTTTCCACTAGAGTTAGCAAGAGCTTAAGGTTTTCAGCACGTCATTGCTGGCATTTCCAATCTCATAGGACTGGAACCAAAAGTACTTAGCATTTTAAATGCTTTTGTAAACACATTAATCTTCATAATGGCCCTGAGAGATGAGCAGTTATCATCTCCATTTTACAAACGAGAAATCAGAAGGACAGGGATGCTGTCCTTCCTAGGGATGCCAAGTGAGAGAGAAAAATGGGATTAGAGCGCTATCTCTTGCTTAATCCACTCTGCAGCTTCTCCTCTCCCACCAGATTTGTCTCAAAGAGTAGATGAGTATTTCATGAGACTGTATTCAAGGAAACTCAGTTTCAAATGAATAAAATTATTTGAGTGTGACAGCAGTGTTTTATCTACATTTTTATGCTGCACATACCACATAGGCATCTGATTGTTTCATCCTTTCCTAAAAACTAGGAAAGAATTTGAATACTTAATGTAATACTGTGAAGGTCACCAGACTCCTGCACCACAATAGGACAATGAAAATGATAGCTCTTCTGTGGGAAAGCACTTTGTATCAATAGTCTCTCTGTCTCTTCTGTATTTAGTATTTCAATCAAGAGCAAAACACTATCTCTGCCTCCCTTGCAGGTAATGACCCCTTAAGTGTGTGCTGCTCTACCCCTTCCCATGATCTGCTGTCTGCCCTTAATCTTATCACAGAGGACAGGAAGAAGAGCCCCTCTGCCTTATTAGTTTGGCCATTTGACTTTTCTTTTCCAAGGTAGTTTGTAGTTCCCAGTGCCTGCAGCCACTCCATTTCAATTGCTGTTGTGCAGAGCGGCGAGGCAGCACTGGAGATGTCTGTGCTGCAGACTGTGGCATGATGGACTGTGCCACAGGCAGAGCTGATGGCCCACCGCAGCCTCACTGAGCCTCTTAGATGACCTTGCTTCATTTTCGTCCTCTAGCCATTGCCCTTGAAACCCATTGCCTGCCACATTTGACATACTGAGAGAGACAAGCCTGTTGCTTAAAATAGGAAAGGGTGTGGAGAAAATACCTTACTTTTCATTTACTCGTAGAGCTAAAATGGATTTTTCAAATGTCTAAAGCATTGTGTGGCTTTAAAGCAAAGCAAACAGTCACACCTCATTAACTGCAGTGATAAACTTTCAGCTGCAGAGTATTCTGTGCTTGATTTCCGAGAGAGACTTTCCCAGTATCTCTGCTACTTTGCCTGGTTTTGAACTATGAAGCAGACTTCAAATTATTTGTCTCTGTGTGAAATAGAATTACCTTTGCTAGTCTCTAGGCAAAGAGAATGGCAAGTCACAGGGAGTGACCTTGCTGCCACATATTTTTGTTCACCTTGCATAATTCTAGGCACAAAAGAGCATCTCTCGGTGAGCACCATTTCCTCTTACAGAGATCCTTTCTCTGAGTGAATTAAATACATCTTTCAGCAGAAGGGCAGCCAATTGCTCAATGTTCTCGCAAGGATATTGCTCTTATTGCCTGCATTTCACCTGCTGCCTCAACACATCCCGCTCCCCCGTCACCTCTGAGGAGCAGAGCTCAGCCTCAAGGGATGCCTCACCTGTCACCCAGCAGTTGCTCTCCCTCTCAGGCCACTCACACATCACCCTTTTTACACAGCAGGAAAGCACAACCTGCACCTGGGTTGGCCCAGTGGCTTGCACCAGGGAACGATTTGTGCCTCCAGTCTGGCAGGAAGAGATGGGCTCAGGCATCCCAGTGCAGCTGTAGCACCTGCCACAGCCACCCGCCCAGGCCACATGAGACACATGTAGTTGACCTCCAGATAGTTGCTATTTTACATAGTGTTTCAATTTAAAGTGCTCAAAAAAGCAAGTGGGCTGTGTTGCAGCTGCCGCAGGTGGCTGTTTTGTAGGGTGAATGAAAGCTGGGCATTACAAGGTTTGGAGCAGGGCAGAAGATGATCTGAAAGTTAGAGATTTTGTGAGGTGCTTGAAATGTTCAAACATTTTGTCCATGCCAGATTTGCAGTGATAATTCATGCTATGAACTGTCTTGTCAGCTGTGCTGGGGTTTCATCTTGCAGAGATCTACTACCTCCCTGTAAATGGGACTCTGACTACAATACAGCACAACATTTGCGATGGAAAAGTAAGGCCAGTGGAGTGCAACAAAGAGCAAGTCACATGTGACCATATAGATGTCTCCTTGACATTGCAAAGCCTGTGCCCTTTCTCTTGTTGAGCTCAGCCTCATGCTGTTGGCTACAGTCCAACATCCATACTCATCCCTCGGCACATCTTGTCCAAGGAGCAAATGCTCATACAACAACCACATTGGCTTCACCTTTGTCTGGACCACCTGCTGATGACTTCTTCCCATGTTAAGGGAAGTGGATGGGAACACACCACAGCTTCAGCCCAGCCTGTATTGCCACTTTCCGTGCTTTCAAGAGCAGAAGAGAGAGGGGCTGACATGGTGAGCACAGCTGGAACTGGAAGCTAAGAAGCTGGAGCTGGAAGTCAGGAAGTTCTCAGGTTTCCACAACTGAGTTATTAGAGGATCTAGTACTCAAGGGACCAAAATGCTTGAGCAAGCACTAGCAGCAACTCGTAAAAGGATTGATTAACAGTTCTTACAAATTATGAAAAAGCTATGTCCCTGTATGCATATACCATGGTATAAGGTATTACTCAATGTTTTCTACTTAAAAAATATGCTTGGATCACTGATGGACTTTGCTTGAGTTTTGGAGGTGCTCCCAAACCTGCTTTTCATGGGAGACAGAGGCAGTTGAATATACCAAGCGGTTTTACAGATTGCAGTCCAAAAACCTGCATGTCAATCAAACATTTCTGTTGTTGCAGCGTTTCTTCCTCTGAGGTTTGTGCTGCAGCATTCAGAGGTAGTGATATGGGCTTCCTCATGAAGTAAGCAGGCAAACAGGTTTCTGAATTCACTTGGATGCAAGGCAAAGGAAAATAGCAAAGGAAGATAGCCAGCAGTCAGCACATTCAGTTCTGTCATAGAACCATCAGTCTCTCTGCTGCCTTGCCATCAGACTCAAGGACTAGGGTCTCTCAAGGGAATTTTTCAAATTACACTGCAGTGCCTACTGGCAGAAAAAAAAGCAATGAGATAGAGAAAAAGCAAGAGCTATGTCAGTGGGATAGCCAGGCTTACTAGTTTGAAAGGAAAATTTTTGTTTCTCCAAACTTTCCCATAAGCTATAAAAATGCAGTGAAAGGAAGGCTCATGAAAAGGTGATAGAACAAGAAAAGGCAATAAAGCTGGAATAAAGTTACCAAATCCTATATCATTCTGCTCCATACACATATTCTTTTGGTGGTAAAGTCATAGCACTCCACATGGTCTGTATGATCCTCTCTCACATTGCTTGGCTCATCCTTGCACCGTTCCTCTCCCCACATTTCAGGTTGCTGTAAGAAGGGCTGGTCCTTGCCGTGGCCAGGGCTTGCCCAGCTGCCTGTTGAGACAGGTCTCGCCTGTCAGTCTGGGTGGAAGAGGAATCCTTAAAAGCCTGCAGGCTAGCTATTGGGAGCATACGCTCTTCTGATGAGGGAGCACAAGCATTTCAGGGTGGCTAATCTGTAGACAAGATTCTATTAAAACGAGGTGCTTAGAAAGCGTTATCTAGGTGTAACCTGAAAGAGGAAACAACTGTTTAAGCCCATTTATACAAGATGGAAACTGCTTTTCCTCACTGTATTTCTATCCAGCTGAAGTGCCGCATTAACAGCCGGTGTTGCAAATTCAGTCACACATCTTAGAGTCAAACTGTGAACCTGTAGTCTCATTTCTCACGCCCGGTACTAAAGGCTTTCCAGACCAATTTATGCATTTAGTTGCTTCTACTTAATCTGATGGCTTCTAGCTCTGCATCTGTGATACCCATGAGACTCACTGTGATGCAAATCTCTCCATGCTCCTTGCTCTCAGAAGGACCCTGAAATTAAAGATTCAAAAGCTCCAGAGGCTTTCCAGCTATCATCAAATCTCTTGAGGGAAAAGAGACAGGTGTCACTGACTGAAAATTAGTATAGAATCTTGCTGATGTAAATGAGAGATTTTCTGAAATGTCACTGAAGCACTTGAATAAAACACAGTGAATGTTTGTGTGTGTGTGGATAAAAGGGAGAAATGGTAGCAAAAAACACAAGAGAAATTTATATGTTCAGTAGAAAGGATTTTTCATCTGCTTTTTAGGGCACTGCACTTTGGAAAGAGAAAATGTAACAAATACTCATTTCTTACATTGTTGCTTTGCTAGAAAATTGTAACAGGTGACTGTAATGGGTTCAAACCCATTTTCTGTTCATTACTCTAGGGGGGAACTCTAGAGTAATGCTCTCTTAGAGACCTTGGCTTTGTAGGGGCAGCAACCTAAAAGGCAATTCTCTGCCAAGGAGAGAGTTGCTGCCTGTGCTCATGATACAAGCTGCTGAATATCTGGATCTTTGATAGCAGTGTTTCTTTGAATGACAATTCAAAACAATAGCACACAGACACAGACAAAATAAAGCACTACCTGCAACTACCCCAGCTCTTCACTTGGCAAACTTACATGTTTTACTGTTGCTCTCCCTCACACATTTTCTTGCTCCCCATGTCAGACCACTTATGCTGCAATTTCCCACACGTTTCACCAAACATAGTGGGAGATGGCATAGCCTGGGAAATGACTCAAGGGTCAGAGCCTGTTCTTATAAGCTATAGTAAGGGTCTTAATGCTTGTTACTAGGGTCAGCACACACAACTAGGTAGGTCTTCAGGGTTGCTGCAAGGCTGAGCAGTGAGTACCATCCCCTACAGTAGAGGTGATGTCCTACACTGCTACCTGTAGGGCTTCCTGAATGGATTAAAGCAAGGGGAAGGGAACTGGTACAAACCCCAACATCCCCTCAGTATGGAGATGGGAGAAGGCCAGCACCCAGAGCTGAGACCTCAGGAATGCTCGTAGAGCTACTGAATTAGAGTGATTGTAGCATAGCAGGGATAAAATCCTCCATAAATCATAATCCAAATGGCAAGGTTAGGCATTTACAAGGCTTTAACACAGTATGGGAACAGGACTTATAAGGACTTTAATCTGTCTGTGCTGCAAGATTTAATCACACTCTGTTTGCCTATTTTGTAAACGCTCTCTAGACAGTAGACCACTTAAAAGGTGAAGACTGTGTCTGGCAAAAGGTAAAAAAGCTCCCTTAAAGGTCCTGCCCTGTTGATCTCTGAAGGAAGGGTGTGAGAAAAGGGTCTCCCTGGGAGGCTGCTCTCAGCAGAGGGGTTCCTGACCCACCAGGGCCTGTGGGGTACATAAGCCCTACATAAACTTTCCCCTCACCAGTTTAATTCCCCACCCTCCCCTGCAAGGCTCAAGTTCACAACTTCCCCATCCCATCCTTGCAGTCAGAGTATGCCCCCAGGTACATTTTGGGGCTGGTTGCATAAGCAAAAGCCGTCTTTGTATGGGGACCAAAGGTGGGTGCTTTCCTCCCCTTCCCCTGTGACTGTGACTGTGGATTGGCTCTGCAGAGTCACAGCTGACAGGGTTTGGGGAGAACTCTGTCAGGGCTGACTCACTCACAAAGAGGAACCATTCCAAAACCAACCAGAATTTAAAGGGGGACCTACTGGTAGGTAGTTTCTGAAGGCAGTGGGGAGAGGGTTGGGGCACCTGGTGTGTCACATCTGCCTGGCACTTCCTGCAGCCTCTGATGTCCATTGCAGAGAAGGGCAGGGGGGCACCAAGTCAGGCTGAGGGGCCCCGGGACTAAGGTGTTCCCCCCTCTCAGGGACATGGTGATGAAATAGTAGCTCTCAGTACCCTGCACACGAGCTAAGGAAGCAGGAGCCTGATCACTTTGCATTGCCTTCATTGCCTCCATTGTACTCCTCCATTTCCCTGGGACCTCTGTTTTTCTCTGTCCATGGCGGGATTTTTGCTCCTCTGACCGCTTTGATTCTGAGCTACATTCAATGCTTGCAGCATATTTTCCTCACGTGTCTGCAATGCAGCAAGGCTATAGTACTATAGCTAGACCCAAATCCTTTTATACCTCACTTAGCTCACTCTTAAAGTTAAGCAAGTCTCCTAAGTGCAAGCAGCCCAGCAGCACGCCAGGAGCCTGGAGCCCAGCTCTACACCGTGCTTATAGTACTGTTTTTCAGGGGAAAAGTGCCCACACCAAACCACTGATTCCAGCAGTGCATTTTAGGACATTAAGAGGAAAAGTCCAGTGATAGCTGAGAGCGACCATCTTCTTTCCCCTCTTTCTGTAGAGCTCCCGCTCGCTACAGCAGTACAGAGGCAGCTAACACTTCTAGTCCATACCAAGGCAATTTGGCAGGGATTTGTTTGACACCGAAAGGCTTATAAGTACCACCTTGGCAAGGTCTCACGACAAGAGCTGCCTGTCATGTTCAGTCGCTGGCTGCCAAAATGCCAGTGGAACCAATGACCCCTGCAATCAGGAGAGAGCCTCTGCAACAATGCCCCAGAGCCTCAGCATTTTGTCACAAATGGCTTTTCCACTCATAGTTCTTCCCTTCAAAGGGTCAGGACCTAAGTCCATGGTGCCAGCCACTTTGTTCTGCAGCTGAGAATTCAAAATATTTGTCTCCGGAACCGGCTGTTCCTTTGTTAAACCAGTTTCAGTGCACCGGGACTGCGGAAATAGGCAGTCACCTTTTGAATGGAAGCAGTGCTCTACCTTTAACTTTGCTATTAAACACTGCTGTATGAGTGTGGGGTTTAAAAAGTTCAACAAATAACTAAAATTAGAAGCAAAATGCCTGATGGGTCAACATAGTAACTGGTTCTCTACCACCTGCAGTTTAGGAAATGTAGGAATTGTTGGATTTGTTTGCTGCTGTTCCGGGATACGTCTAAGGAAAGAAAAAAGTCAAAGCTTTGAAAACAACAGGCAATTGAAAACAGAGAGGGTAAACACGGCAAAAAGCAGCCGAGAGCAAGTCCCCACAGATCTCCTCCCAGCACGCAGTTTGGAGGGTGTTGCCCTCCAACTTGGTCCCATTGCTGCAGGCAAGACACGCGGTCCCACCTCGGCAGGCGAAAAGCGCTTTCTTACTCACCATCGCCGGCAGATTCTCCAGCCAGCGCCAGGGCAGAGACCAGCGTGATGAGCCCGGGATTCCGCATGCTGCCCCGGCAGCGCTCTCACCCGAGGGGCACTCCAGCAGGCTCCTTGCTGAACCCGAACATCTACATTTCCTGCTTCCTGCCGGGGAGCATCTGAGCTGCATTTCTTCGGGAGATGGACTCTCTTTGATGGGTTTTAGGAAGTGATGTAATTCCGTCTAGGCCTGTCAAGCGAGCAATGATTGCAAAAGAAAGAAGAAAAAAAAAACCAGAAGTTGCTCTTCAGGCACGCACTTGGCTGAAGCACCTTTATGCTGTAGGTGAGAGAGCTCCTGCTCTCTTCCTCTCCTTTCACTCCCTACATTACTACCTTCTGTCTTCATCTACACACAGTGCCACAGATCATACAAATAAAAATCAGACACAAAACTTCATGTATGTTAGCAGGAAGGTTTTATGCCACTTTTCAGAGTGGCTGAGCAAGAAAATTTCCATAGTGCCTCCCCTTCTGCCTTGGTTTTCAAGCTGTAATTCTCCCCCCATTGGGGTGGGAGACTGCATGCATTTACAGTCCCAAAAGACAACCCCAAAGTGTGCTGTCTTCAGCAAATGGGATGAATGGCTGGCTCTGTTATCAGCCTATAACAGTATTCAGGGCTGGTTTGTGCTGTGAAAGAGGAAAAAGCAGAAAACCACATCATTTTTTGTTATGAGCAAGTGGCTTAGCTAGAAAGTGCTTAGACACTGGTGTGATGATGGCTGTAGATGACAGGGCACAGAAAGTTTCAATCCCCACCAGGATTCAGGGCCTGGCATGGGGGTCCACAGTGCCACCGTTGATGGAGGTGGCAAAGGGGAGGTAATCTTGCCTTCCTTCCTAACTCCTCTTGACTTTCACTCCCCCTTGGCAGTCTCTGTCTAGGTGTGCAGACCTTGGCTGTTGCCCCCCCCAAATGCTGTCCTGTCCTCTGTTCCCACCACCCCGTCACTCTCCACACATTCAGAAACACGTGAGGGCTGGCCAGGGGCTTCCACGCATTGCCTGTTGCTGGGTAAGGGCAATGGAGAACTTAAATATTAAACCAAACATTTTCAAACTTCTTGCTATATAGGGTGGGCCTACCCAGGGCCCAGGATTTGGTTCTGGATCTAAACCATACATATACCCAAGCAGGGAGAGTAGTTGACCATAGATTTGGTTTGTTCCACTGTAGAAATAAGTGCTAGGTCTAAAATTCATCTCTCTGAGTTGAGGAGAGTCTGCACTCCAGATTTTATTCTGGAGTATTCCAGGTTAGAGCCATTTTAAATACTTGCATAAAATTTTCCAGTAATAATCTAAGGAAGGAGGGTTGAATGGTGATTGTGTAGGAGCTTCATAGCACTACCCCTAGACATCAGTCTCTGTCAAAATCTGACTTCTGGTAAGAATTTGTTGAGTTTTGGAACTTGTTGAAGCTGGCGAATCTTTCTGTTCGGATTGGTGGTAAGTGATCAATTGCTGCTCTGCTTCTCCAGCTAATAATTTTTCATAACACACTGATGCTTTTATAGGTCATCAGTTATAGGTTATTTAGCTTGAGTAGCTGAGAAATAGGTCACTGATTCATTTAATGACCAGCTTGTTGATAGATTTAAGCCACTTGAATGACATAGTTAACTACAAATCTGAACTGGTTGCTTAGTATTGACAATGTATGCCTACGAACTGCATAAAATAGTGCGGGAAAAAAAGCAAAGTTACAACATTTGCACCTACAAGAAGATAAAGAGGAGCTCTGAGTTTTGAAACCAATACACTGACCAACTAATTAAATATTTCTAGGATATATTCTTCAATATGATGTCATAGTCATACACAATAACACTTACCAGACAGAAGTGTCAGAGGTGAGACTTGCCAATACTTTTAAGATTTTTCCATTAAATAATGACAGAAACTCCAAGGATTAGCAATAGTGTCTAACTGACATAGTTTAAATGATGAAAGTCCACAAATTGAGGCTTTCCAGGCATCTCCTATGTGCTCAGAGGTGAATTTGCCTGGTCTGGCAATAGGAAAACTTATAATGGCCCAATGGCCAGCACAGGCAAAGCCTGTCTGTGTTTTCAGGAGCAGAGTCACAGATCCCAAAGCTGTCACTATTGTCCATCCTCAGCTTTACTTGAACTTTAGTCAACAGTAGGCAAAGTCTTGTTATTTAACAGTATTTTTATTGTTTTAATGTACAGAAAGGATGTGTTATACTCCTTTCCATTTCTTCCCCATCTCCTTCCCAAGTTTGCCACTCTAATACCACATGGCCTGCAAACATGTTCTTCTGATTTATCCTGCCCTGCATTTTTGTGGTTTTGCCCCATTCTGTAAAC
The DNA here is from genome assembly GCA_013400735.1 of Pomatostomus ruficeps. Classification (NCBI taxonomy): domain Eukaryota; kingdom Metazoa; phylum Chordata; class Aves; order Passeriformes; family Timaliidae; genus Pomatostomus; species Pomatostomus ruficeps. The sequence continues at coordinate 17,526 of VYZT01061497.1, forward strand.
TTAGCCCAGCTCAATCATCCATTACTAAAGCATAAACCTAGACAGAGAAACTGGAAGGGAAAACAGGAAAGAATTTGTGTTTGTTTTATATTTTGCTGCATTGTTACATCATATTTCTAATGTAAAGAAGTATATACTCTTCTCTTTTCCCTTTCAGTCTTTCTGCTTAGGGGGTAACATTTCCCCTCAAGTTCCCATCAACTATTTATTGACAAATGTTTGGCTAACAACTCATCACTGCACCTTGACAGCAAGATAGCCATCTACTGCTGTGTACACAATTATGATTTCTAAGGCAAATAAAAGTACAGGAAACGAGACTCTTGGCCACAGTACCTTTTAATTAAGATTTTAGAGGGATACAAAGGTGGTTTGGCATGCATTTGACTATTTTAATTTTTTTTAAATTTTAGAGAAAGGAATGAGGTACTTTGGATGCTGACAAATCAGACTCTTGAGCAAGGGCACTTACCTTGGTCCATCCACAGCAGCACTGGGATCATGCTCCCCTGAAGCACTCTTAGCAGGCTCCCTTTTGCCTGCCTATGAAGCAAGGTTAGTACCTTCACCTTGGTTGTTGTTTTCAGCCTCATGCATCTCTCTTCATCATAGAAATATGGAAACCAAATGCTGTAGTGACTATTTTGCTGCAAAACAAACTTGTCTATTTAGAAACCCACATGGCTTCAGTCATGGATGATTTTGTAAGAGGGGTAGATTGTATCTGATAATTTCACAGGCCTTAGTGCCTTTACTAGGATCCACAATGCACCTTAGCAAAAAGAAGGGTCTTTTCACAGTTAAACCCACTACATTTGCTGGGCGCTTACAATGTATGTTACCCATATGGAAGCATTTGTGCAATGTTCAATGATATTGTCTCATAGATTTTTAGATTATAAAGGGCATTTCTGACCATGGAGCTAGGCTGTTTGCTAATATTCTTTCCTAACTGAGAAGGATTTGCATCACTGAGATTACAGGATGTCATCAGAGTGACATTTTCAGAAAAACAGAAATGTATTGCAATGCTGCAGCCACTTGGCTGATGCTCTTCTTGTTCCTTTTTCCTGTGAGAACAACAGCTAAACTTTTGCAAGAGATGTAGCAAGTTGATGGCTAGTTACAGGGCTTATATTACAAACCTGCTAGTGCAGCTTGTTTGCTGCAGACTTCAGCAGCTAATCCACCAGCTCTGAAGTGCAGGCAGGGGCTAGAGCCAGCCAAGTTCTGCTAGTCACTTAATGACTTGTTTCTGTCTCTGACATATGTTGAGAAAGGATGGTTAAAATTTTCCCACAAGTTGCTGTGAAAGAATGGAAAATAGCAGTGTATTGCAATTCACTGCAACATTAAAAAAAAATCATCAAAGCAAAAGAGTTTGTGCAAAGCCCATAGGGATCTTCTCGAGTCAGCCAGAGTGTCGGCTGCAATGGCACTTCTGTGGGCTGTTGAGCTAAGTAAGATTTGCAGAATCAAGGCTAAAATCCACAGCTTTCTTGTGTAGGAATCTCACGGGGATCTGGAACCACATCCACAGTTACACCTGTTTCAGAGCAAGCAATGCCTGCCTGAGTCGCAGATGACAAAGCTCTCTTTCCAACAAACTCAATTCTAGATTATACGAAGAGAGAAATTACATTTTATTTCAGCCACAGAGGTGCTTCAGGAAAAGTTTTAGATCTTTCTGAAACCAATGCCACCAGTATAAATTAGAAAAAACCTTAGAACAATGAGATGTTGTCCCTCACTGGGACAATGTAATATAACTGAGAGTGACAATAAAAGCATAAAAACAAGTATCTGCCAGTTTTAAGAATCTCTTTGCTTAACTGGACTTGTAATTTTCTTTTTCTTTATTTTCTTCCTTGTGCATAACACAGGTTGTTATACTGTGGCTATGATATTTTGGATACTTCAACAGGAACAGAAATAAAATACAAAACTAAACTTGAAAATATCCAGATGCTTGTATCTACAAAATTATACTTGAAAATATTCAGATGTTTGTATTTAAGTTTCCTTTAACAAAATAAAAAATGGGTTCAAATAGAGACTTCTAAGATCTAAAATCTCTGAAATTGAAAAGGCCTCTGGGTGCATCGAGAGCACTGGCAGATTTATATTGAAGTGTAGCTGGACACTTAGTTTCTGCTCATTTTTGGGAAAGCAATACATGGATTAGACATTTTGCACATGCCAAAAGATTCCTAAGTTACTTGTGACTTGTGTAAAATCCTAAAATAGATGATACCTCCATTCTGTTGTAGTACTGACTGTGTTTTGAAAGATGCATGCTCCTGGGAGCTCAGCTTTCCCTCAGGCAAAATCCACAGCTGGAACTGCACTTCCAGAAGGACAATGTCTGGTCAGCAAAGTCATCGTGTTATTTTGACCACTAGAGAAACACAATTACTGGCTGATGTAGGTAGTCCACAGCAGAGCTTTCCTCTAGCCTAGTGGGGATTTACCCATAAAATCCATCACCCACCACCTTCCTAGACTCCTATCCTTGAAATCTAGGTGGGACTCCATAAGGTCTATCTTTGTCTCAATGCAGGCTGGATAAAGGTGGGATGAACACCCCGAAGTACAATTTTTGGGTTTGTTTTTTTTAAAAAAAAACCTGCACTTATCTCAATGCTACCAGCTTCACATTCCTCTTGGTAGCTAAATAGAAAGTGCTTAGTCCTAACTTTGCAACTTCAGAGTGCTCCTTGGCTCCAACAGTGGCTGTACCCTTTCCTGCCCCTAAAATAGTCTGTTTTAAAATGGAAAACCTACGTGTTTGGGCCAGGATGCTGTGCCCCACTTATTTTCAAAACTGCGCAGAGCACCCTCATGAGACATGAAACCATGAGCATCTCAGACAAGTAGCCAAGGCCCGAGCAATGCAATTCTGAGAATAGAATTTTCAGGCACTTTTATTCATTATAACATACCGCTACTGTGAGAGAAATTTACAATTTAATAATATTTTATATTTTGTTCTTTCGAGGCCAGTGCTGGAATGAAACTGAAATAAAAACCATCAGTTTTTAGAAAGGCTTAGGTCACCTTCCTGACCTGTTATTTATGAATAAATCAGACTCTTGCTTCTTTGTGGAACAGCACAGTGATTTATTAGTTAAAGGTTTGTCTCATTCTTTGAAAATAATTATGCACATGTTTTATTAGGATTTAAGCTGAAATTAGAGACTGAAATTACATAAATAGAAATATAAATTTTCTGCAGGTTTGCAATGTATCCCAAACTTGTATTAAGTGTACAGTTGATAGAAACAATCCAAGTCCTAGTTCAAGGAACAAATGGGTTGTCGGGCACTGCAACTCTGTTGTCAGGAGAGGGTCGCCTTCCACTCTCAGTCAGGGGCTGAGGAACACATCTGACCAGAAGTGGACCCCAAAAGTAGAGCCATGTAATGAACTGGGAAGAATCCATTTCCTTGAGATGCCTCACAGAGGTATGCAAGTGTGTTGAAAATCCTGTTCAGAATAGGAGCTGACTCCTGAATCTCCAGTGTCAGGAATAAAGCTGTTTTGTACAGAAACATACAAAACAGGCACAGGAGGGGAGCAGACCTCCTAGGACAGACAGATACATGGCAGACAATACAACTGTGATGCTAAAAGTGTCTGTGCAATTTAGAAAAACACTTCAGAGAATGGAAATTCTCTGTGGCCGCTCCTGGGAGCGAGAGAAGAAACATAGCCAGGATGTCCCACGCAAGGATCAGAGCCTTGTCTGGTCCCAGGCTTTGATGTGCCAGCTCACTTGACAGCTGCATGGTCAGCAGCTTAAATGGGGGAAAAACCCCTCAGCCAGTGAATTATCTTTACGTGAAACATCAGTGCTGCGTGCCTTACATGGAGGTGCCAACTCAGTTGTTGTCACTTCCAAGTCAATGCTAGCTTAAGATCTAGCTTGAAAAAACCCATAGTGGTCTGTAGAAATTGAAACATTTCTCTTAAAGAGATAACAAGAAGTGAGATTGATGACATAAAGGATTGAAACCAAACACAAATCTGTCTCGGGAGCAATCACTGGGGAATTTAGTAAAATGAAGAGTAGAGAGTTAAGGTACTTGAGGGAAAGTAAACTAGATTTTTTTAAATCCTCCTTACTTTTATTTCTATGGTGCTTCAGCTGGATGTCTGAAGGTATTTTCTCAGCTTTGAACAATTCCATAAGAAGAGAATAAAATCTGAAAAGCACATTCCTTCAGGAATACTAGACCATCAAAAATACACCAGTACATCCAAACTGTAATGTGAGTACTAAGATTTTTCCAGCCACACCTAAAACATATGAAGATAATCTTTGATGTCCTAAAATAATGCTGCTTAAATGTTGCTTGATACTTTTTTAGGCTGTGGCAGCTCTCATTTGATCCTCCCATCTAGGTCCCTTTTTCTATTCTTGAATTAAATGTTCTCATCTTTTTCCTTTGCATATTTTCACTGTAATTACTGAACTTTACTCCACAAATAGTTTATATAGAGTCCAGACTCTAAAGAAACATTAAAGAAAAGCTTTTCAAAAGCTTCTCAGATACTTAAAGATGCAAATAAGCACTAACTACATTTAAGAGTACGGATATCTGATCTGGGGCAAATTTTGTTCCTAGATTATTTGAAAAATATCTTTTCCATAGTTTGTAATTTCAATACTTTTAAAGGACCTAACTCAAGTGCTCAGTTCTAGTGTAGTGCTATGAACCAACATTTAAAATCATGGAAGCAGCCTCCAGTTCTATCATAGTCCAGCTCTGCAGAATTTGAGGACATATTGAGGCATATAAATAGTCCCAGTAGAATTAAAGAAACAGCATCCAGCTTTAAACCAGACAGATCTTAAAGGAAAAAAGTGTGATAGTCTGTAGAGAGACAGTATTTATAATGTGTATGCAAGTGAGAGGCTAAATTAAGGCTGTTTGGATGGCTCTCAGCCTGCGTTCTGAGGATGTGCCTTTTTAACTTCAGGCCCATGTATCTAAATGTGTTGGTGCTCCTGAGGGCACTTTGCCTAGTTTCCACTATGCCAGTGGAAACTAGGAGTGAAGCAATGAAACATAGCTGATTATTCAAAAATGATCATATTTTTGAAACACATCTTTTAAAAAAAAATATGCAATTAAAGCATCTTGTATATGGCACTACATTGTTAATGCTGGTTTGACCATCACAGATGCTAATACGTGATACATCCCTTTATCAGGGTGATTATATTAAACCCACACATTGTTAACTCAACAAGATTTCAACAGCCTTTGCTATGCCAAGGAAGCTGTTTCAGAAATTGTACACTTCAGTCTAGAATCTGAAATCAGACACCATGCTGAAACCTGGAAAATCATGTATCTGCACCCTCATTTTCAGATGGCAATGTGAATAGTGTCTTGGCTACAATTCTTATTTCTCTGAAACCAGTACACCGTCTCAACACAGGGTGTATTTAATCACTGACCAGGTCTTCATACAGGTGATAGTATTTTTTGGTGATACGCATCCAAAATATGTGGATATTATGTTATCATGATGGAAAATATGCCATCAGTCACAACCCAGGGAGGGATATGCTGAGGGGATTTGTGGTAGAAAGCCTTGCTTCTCAACACCCTGTGTTTAAATCTAACTTCCAGTTCAGTATACCTGACTGTAGTGCTGCAAGACTACCTGAAAAAAAAAAATCATAAGTTTTGCCTTCTGCTTGAGTCTGGTATGGGGACAAGTCCTTTTCAAAGAGCTGGGTTGGATGTACTGTGGCACATTTTCAGGTGGATCCATGTTTTGACTAGTATCTGTGATGGCGGTACAGGATGGCATACCTTTATTAAATATTGTTTTGGTTCCTGTAGAGAGCTGTGACAGTGAAATACACCTCAGTATATATACTGGCAGCCCACTTACACATCCTAGTAGCAGTACACAGACTGATACCCCTTAACTCCTGTGGCTCCTTTTCTATGGATCAATCCATGCTGCAGTCACACCCCTGTGCCAAAGTATAGGTGCACCAAGTGTGGCCTGAAGTGAGAAGATCATGGTTCTGACAGGCTGCTACCTTGCCTACATTCTCCTCTCCAAAGCTTGATCTTCTGTCAGGAGGTACAGGTTTTACACTTAGGCATACCCTAAGTATGAGGTAAGCAATGCTAAAATTCTGTGGGAACTGGCATTCAGCCAGTTACAGGCAGACGCAGCAAGAATAAAAGAGGTCAGTTCTAACTAATGGCTGCTAATGAAATCCCTGATGGAAAGAATTATAGATAAGATCCTATAGGAAATAGAAGCTTCCTGGAAGTGAATGCATAATTCCTCTCTTAATCCATTTTGATTCTAAGTACTTGTGAAACTTTATGACTTCTACCATGTCTGCAAAGGTCAGTCCACACCTAGCCTGAGTCTACACCCTTCTTAAATGTCAATAAGGGCAGATCTCAGCATGGTTTAAACTCTTATAATTTTATCTCACACAGAGAAGAATGTGGAGTTCATTTGAGGTTCACAACTCATTCTTTTCCTATTAGAGCTGGAAATGCTTTTAGAGAATGCAAGTATCCAGTACTAAAAAAACCCCCAAAACCCAAAAAATATGCCTGCCAAATACAGGCACTGTATTTAAAGCCTGTAAATCAGAAAGGTAGATGGCACAGAACTACCCCAGTTTTCCAAACCAGGGTACTGATCCGGTCAGGTAGGCATCTGACAGGGAATTTTTAATCTCTGAGGAGCTGGAACGGGAGACAGGAAGGAGAGAGAAGGATGAATCATTAAAAGCAAACCAGTACCTGCATTACTGCTTTTGGAAGTTGTAATCTCACAAATATGTGCCTTGCCTGAGGAGTCAGCATCCTAGTAAGAGGCTGGCTCAGTCAGTCCACTTGGGAGGCAGAGCAGCAATTAAACCTCCTGCTGGCTGCATCCTAGGGGCTGTTTTCCACACGTTGCAGGCCAATATGGTTTTGAACACTAGCAGAGATACCCCCAAAGAACACTGTTCAAAATGATCCCTTTTGAGAGGCTGCACCAGTGCAAGCCACTGGGTTCTCCCCGTGAGATAAAGTGAGAGGATGAAGAAATCCAAAGGAAGTTTTAAATTCATAAAGCTACCTAATCCCCATTCCAAGTAATCCCTTAGGAAGCTTACAGTAATGTAAGTTTCATATAATCTCATTGTCCAGAACGCTATCTGCCATCTCAGTATTAGTCCTCAACAGACCATCACTGCAGATGCAGGCAAGGAATTTCACATTTTCCATTTCACAAGGAATGCAGGTTTGGAGTTGCACATGTGCATTATGGCTGGGTATAGATAATGGTATAGACATTGTTAGAGAATGATCCAGTTATTTTACTGAAGCTATTTAACCATGAATTTATAAGATGAAATTGCAGGATGATTTCTAGCCACCCAAGCATTAAGTTTGCCAAATGCTCTCCTCTTAGCTGTAGTGGGCAAGTTGTTGAAAACAGATTAGACTTCAACAAAGCTTTGAAGGTGTTGTATGATTTAGAGCACCTAAATCTACATGGGATGAGTGAAGGCCAGGTGAGAAAGGGACACAAAAAACTGCAAGTTTTATTACACATTTACTTCAGCTTTACTTTTCTAGTTTGGTTTTCTGTTGCCAACTTCTACACATGGCAAGGGTATGAAGAAAAACATTGCCAACTTGGCAAGAAATTATCAAAGCCTAAATTAGTTTTTGTTCCTAAGGGAATTATGTTGCTTTTTTGAATACATGGGGTTGGTAATAGGACATGTAGGGGAAGCCCTCCTCATGGGGCTTTGGATAGCTCTTTGTATTCATTCAACAAGCAGAGCCAAGAGCCTGTAGCTCTGTCTGCCTGTACTTGTATTTCTGCCTTGCTCTTGCATGTCTACAGCATTTGCCACATCTGCTCCTTCTTCCCTGCAGGTGCTCACTGAGTCTGGTCACCCTCAGCTCTCATAGGGAATTAAGGGTTTGTCTCTACTAGAATTTGAATTGTAATATTTACCTGCGCCATGTGTACATGTAATTCTCAGAGCCACTTTTTCTCAGAGCAGTAAAACTGATATCCATTGAGCCAGCTTTTCAAAAAAAGTTTAGTAGTTGTTGCTAACAGCACATAATAAGTATCTCTAATTCAGATCCCAAGTTCATATTACAAAGTGTCTCTTGATTAACTTCTGAAAAGCTCTGTCAATTTTCAAGCTCATCTGACTCCTACTGCAACTTGCAGACCCTGCAGAAACACTTCTTACACAGAAATGCTGTTTCAGCCTTGCCTTGTCTCTAGGCAAATGTCTATTTGCTTACTGAATGTCGATGAGCCCTGGGCAGGGCAGGGACAGACAGTTTACACAGATCCTGTGTCATTAGCTCTGGGAAAAAAAACCAAACCCAGACTTGTGTCCATTTTGAAGTGGAGCTGAATTGTGGGTGGCCATTTCTTGCCATCCAGAATTCAGAGAACTTGTCGTGTTACCTCTCATAGTAATTTCTGTGACCTATTTTATACATGGCTATGGACTTACAGAGGACTCTTGATATTTGAATAAAAAGTTCTGCTTAACCTGACTTACAAATTCTCCTTCAGTTCCTGCAGGGGAATCGCAATAGACCAGGACCTTGCCTTTTAAGTCCTCCTTTTTTATGTCTGCATTTCTCCATGATCTCAGGCCATATGGGCTGGCTACAAAGCAGAACAGGGCACAAATATCTGAAGTCTCAAAAACAGCTACTGAAATAGCAAAGGGCAAATAAAACCAACAAAAAATGTAGTTTCAGATAAAAACCTTGATAGAAATTAGCTACTGTTTGAGCTGGCTTTCAATCTGACTTTTAAATGCAACCTTGTAACACTGTTAGCTATGCAAACAAACAGTCCCAAACTGTCTTTGTGCAGGTTTTGTTTGTGGCTTTATTTTTTTACAAGATTTTAAAAAATGAATAAAATTCATGCTGGTGATCAGGAGTGCAAAAGAAAGGTTCAAGCAAAGGCAAGACTTGAAATGACTAAGAATAAAAGATGGGAGAAAAAATAAAATACAAAGAAGTAAAATTAGGGAAGATAACATACTTTTAATCATGACATAATCTTTGATGTAAGAATATCATGGAGATGTGCCAAGTAAGATAAAAAAGCTGGTTGTCTCCAAAAGATTTAAGTATTTGTTTTTGGAGGAGAGAACTGGACATGAAATCATAGAAGGGAGGACAAGGGAGTTTGAAATGTAATTTAAATATTAGATGGGGCCAGTAAAAGAGGAGGGAAGAAAGATCCAAAGAGCTAGGGATATAATATTTAGAAATGGACATGTAAAAGTGAAGTGTGGCAAGGATGCTATATAGGCAGGTAGGGGTAAGAAATGAAGGAGAAATAGAAGCAGTTTAAACAAAGATACTAAATGTCAAATTGAGAATTTCAAAAGAACAGATCATAAGGGACCACTGACAGAAAGAGAAAATAGAGACACTTGAAAGGAGAGAGAGATTATGTGTTTTGTTACCAGTTCTCTCGGACATCCTGGGAGACTGCTGGAAAAAAACACTGCTCACGCTCCTCTACAAAAGGAAAAGACAAAAAGAAATAAGGACATACTAAATGTTCTCAGCTAAATGAAGCAAGGGTTTGGGAAAGCCACTAAATACAGCAATGGAGAAATTAGGGCCTGAGATCATGAGGATGTGTACCAAGAGGGTGATACTGGCTGATACATGAGACGATTCAAAAATATGACCTACAAAAGATAATATTAGAAATAGGGAGAGTAAGGAGGAAAGCAGCTTGCCAGAAAGTTGGGCCAACAATCCCAAGATTAACGCTAGAATTGTCAGGATATCAATAAATATAAAATGATAAGGGCAATTGATGGAAAAAAGTGGAAGAGGAAAGAAATAGAATTTTGAATAGCAAAGTATCCTATTGCATCATTTATACAGGTTAAAAATAGGAGGCATCAACGCTTCTAGGAGAAAAGCAGTGCTTTCATTAGGTTGTCTCCTTGTATGCATGATACAGAGGCAGCCCCACAGCACATCTCTCAAGAGAAGCGGATGACTTCAGATGAGAAATCCAACAACTAGTTATCACATGCAGAAGTAATTCTTGAATAGTGGGTGTTTTGTAAGAACTTCTCCAGAGCAAGAACTTCTCTTTCAGCTTTGTTGCTGAGCAGGGGCTGGGAGAGCTGAGACATCTTAGTGCCCTCCTCAGCAACCCCTGCAGTCTTCAAACAATAAACCAGGAATTATTCCATCTGGCATTTGGGGTGAGGTGGCACCATCCTATCGGACCACAGCTTTCTCAGACAAATGAGTCACTACCTTGGTGATTACGGGCAAGCGCTGGCACAGCGCGCCAAGCAACGCAGGCGTGGAAGGGGAGGATGCAAACCAGCTCTGGAGCTCACCTCGCAGTGACACAGCTGCTGACCTGCGGGCAGGCTGACAACTCACACAGACTGCACCTACATGTACCTGTTCCCTTCGGTGCTGCTCATGCACAAGGCTGCCATGTTGTGACAGAGGTAGCATGACATGAAAGCTTAGGAAGAACGTGACTTTCAGCTGAAATATTGTAAAACATGGAAAGCCATTTTAAAAATTGTCAAAAATACGGCACTTTCTCACTCAACAGATTTAGTAATTCAGTGTGCTATTTGTTCACTTTACTGATCACACTAATTTGCAATTTACACTTCTCTATTCTGCTCAAAGAACAGAGGTGACACAGCTATGAATAAGTTGGCAAGACACTACTGGCTTCCCCACTCTGCCTTAACCCAGCAGTTAAACAGCTACAGTTGAAAGGAGAAAATACAGTTCAAATGGAGTAACTGTGCTAGCTAGAAGGGAAATGAGCTACACCTGAATTCCTGTTTCTATAAACAAATGATGTGGTTGTACCACAGGGCAGTTATATCAGGAAAAGGGAATCACATGTCTACACCACACTGCTTTACCAGCATAAAGGCTGTGTAAAAACAGGCTGTCAGACATAAAGTTGTTATACTTTCATCTGTTGCAAAGATTTTTTTCTATTGTTAATGAATGTATTGACAGAAGTATGCTGTCACTAATCCCATTGCAAAAATTTCAGTTAGATTGGTTTGCTTATTAACTGACTAGGCTTGGTTCTGATTTTCAAGGAAGGATCCCCCAAAATAGGTATATTAAAACATCTAGATACAAATACTGACTTCCATGCGTAAATATAAAAGCTCTTTTCTGGCCACAGGATCATTCAGTTCCCAATGAGAACTCTGCAAAATCTTCATTTAACAAATGCCTCCTAAAAATAGGAAGCACCAGCTTTTATTGATATTAAAGGAATAAAATAATGTGAAACACTGCCATTACATTCCATGTTTGCCCAGTCACCATGCACCATGTTAAGTCTTGAGTAGGCCAATATTACTCTACCATTTCAATAAACACAGACACCAAAAAATCTTGAAGGTATTTTACTAATATTCTAATGTTTTAATTTAAGTTTACAAAAATATTGCACATAAAATTTTAAATCACTGAAGATTCTATGTGTTTGAGGGTATTATTCTCAAGATTTGCATAATAATGTGAAACCGTCAACAGACTTACTCCTTTGATTGCTTAGCTATCAAAATGTCAAAAATCTTGGATATACAGGCACACATGGATTGCTCTCCTATAAATCCCTGACTGCCTCCTCTCTCCCATTTTTGCCTAAGGGTGCAAAAAGTTGTTATTTCCTTTACCTTTAGGGGTGAGCAATCTTTCCTTTCAGTAACAGTTTTAAAAGAAGATGTAATTCAATACACCTGACAGGTATGCAGAACTGCACGCACAGTAACACAACACAAAAAAATCACAATGTAATATTTCTTACAGTTTTCAGAAACCTATGCAATTTGAAGAGCATACTTATTTTACATATTACTTGTCCCAAGAATGAATCTGAGGATTTTGATTATATCAAACATATTTTCCAAATATATTTTTCTATTTTGGCCTTGTCTAGAAGTCAGTTATATTTTTAACACTTCATCATTTCAGTTCCCACTTCTAGAAGTCACTTTTGGTTACTGAAAGCAACTGACTTGACGCTGATGAACATAATCACTACCTAACCATAGCATGAAGTAGAAAGGCTACAGAGAAAAAGCACATAGTTGTCCATACTAATATTAAAGTATTAAAGCAAATGACAGCCTTAGTTACCTGCCTTTTGTAGAAAAGGTTCCTCATTTGAAATCTGATGCAATCTAAAGCCATATTCTTCCTCTCCCTCCAAAAGATATCACCCCAGATGTAAAAAGCCAGTGTCCTGGTGATTTACCCAGACAACGTAAAGAAACCTCCAGCTCAAACTGTGTACACAGGCTAAAGTGACAAACATTTACACAGCGCACCGCTTCCTTTTTCACTGTTAGCATTTCGGATCTGGGACTCTGCATCTCCCCATGACAGACACCTGAAGCAGCAACAACTTCAGAAGGGATTTCACATTTTCTCACTGTAAATGTGACCAAAATCCAAGTGAGGAGAAATATTTGGGCTTCTAAATAGTTTTGAAAGCTATAGTGTTAGAATGTAAAGTGTCTGACTTACACAACCAGTTTCAGTGAGTGCATTTTAGCTTGGTTTCTCAGAATGAACTAGGAGGCTAGGAAAAAGTCGTATATTCTCTAAAGATATAGGGTTTTGATGGGCTGTATGTTTTTTAAAGCAAGTTCCACAACTCACCTTGAAAGTCGAGGCCAAATTAGTAAATCCTTCCTGTTGTTTTCATGAGGGAGTATGACAACACTCAGTAATTCACTTCCTTCCTTTCCAGCTAACGACATTATTTCCCATCTCCTGATTTTCTAAGCCTCTCCTTGCAAAAATTACACTTTTTGTAGTGTGAACCCTTATTTAGCCAAGATTTGCTGCCTGCATATGCAAGCCTTTCTCATTCAGATCCAATACTTTCACACTCTGAATTCTCTCAGAAGGAAACACAGTCTCTTTATCTAGAACCTGGGCCAGTGAGGGCCACATGGAGTCAGATCATAACAAATTTACTATATAGATAAGAAAAATAGCATTTACTATATAGATAAGAGAAACTTTTTCCTAAACTTCTCTTAGACAGGAGAAGCTAGTGCAAAGAAACAGATTTTATATCAAAAGATTACTGTAGGAAAATGATCTACAGATCTCTGTGGGATTTATATGAACTTCAAATAAGCTTAGAATAGAAAGTACTTTTCATAAGCTTATTCTAAAGTATTTAAGTGAGCAAAATGTGACACAGATTGTTAATTTAAAAGACTTTGCATCTGTAAATAAATACATACTGAGAAGAGATAATTCAGAGGAGTACCTTTTTCACAGAATCTATAAATCTCCATGTAGGATTTTATTTATTGGAATTTCTACAGAAATTTCTTATTTAAACAGAATATGCTTTGGATGGAATTCACATCAGATATTTCACAAGAAACCAGAAGTTTGTGGGGGTTTTTTTGGTAAAGGTTCTAGTAAATAATTCATAGAGCCACAAGCATTTTCTCACCAAATCACCCTAAAATTTTCACCGTCTTCCAATAATTTGATACATTTTCTAAAATGATTTTGAAAATGAATAAACTGTCCTACACAAAAAAGAGTAAACAAAGCCTTAACCAAAGTATTTATTTAAAACTGAAGATTCACATAAGCATGAGATTTTTTTTTTCTCATGGTTTAATTATAGTCAGAATAATACATTCTTTATCAGATGGGCTTCCTAAAAGGCATCCATAAAATATTTTCTTTTTCCCCTAAATTAGAAAAATTATTATATCAAACTTTTGAAAAAAATTTAAATTGATAAATATGGAAAAGATTTAAAACAGGTTTTGAAAAAAGCCACAAGGTCATATACACTGTGGGTTTTGGCTCTGATATGATTCCATTGTTTGAAATGCATACTCAAAGACATGTAAATGTACTGTGATTTACATAACTTCACACTGCAATCATGCAAACAGCACCCTTGATAATGGGACTTGTAGTGATAAACCACATCAGTGCATTGAATACTACGGCAAAGTTTTCAAGTACTGAAAACAAAACAAGAACTCAGTGAGGTTTTTTGTGCAGATACTGATTATTTTTTTTCTGAATTTATTGTAGAAATACATAGAGTTGCACAAAAAGACCTACATCGAATTCATGCACCAAAAAGACTGAAAAGGATAGAATGACCTTCCTTTTTGACCTCTTAAAACACCAAGTAAATGTTTGTCTTTTGCCTCTTGGATAAATGATTATGCCATTCAAGTGTATCCACACATGAGCAGTTTTAAGAAAACAAAGCAACACATCCAAAGCTGTGGTAACTTTCTGCTGTATATCATCAACTGCAAGAATAAATGGTGGCCAGAATTCTTGGCGAAGGGCGAAAAATATTTATTTTTAAAATGCCCTACTTCTCAGAATTTAAGCATGTATTTTCTGTGTTATTCAATTTTGTGTACATGTATCAAAAGCACCAAGGTGATAAATAAGTATTTACTACTCCACAGTCAAAAACCCCAACACACCGGTGAAATTATTGATGTGTAAAAGTGCTAGACTCTTCTTGAAGAAAGAATTCCAAGTGGTCAACAGTTTATCCTGAGTGCACTGAACTGTTCAAAGAATTTCTTTTGCCTCCACTGTACTTACTACAGTTAGCATTTTAAGGTTCCGCTTACTCCCTCCCTCCACCTCAAATACGTGTTATTTGCTCCTGATTTTGTGGAAAAATTCAGTTCACAGCCCTTTTTCATAATTTTTGTTATGTACATCTAGGCACCTGAGCAAAACACACCAGCGAACATTTCAGCAACGCTTGTTATTAAACTGCCTGTCTTTGCTTGATTATATAATTTCTTTTTTTTCAATTACATGCTTTCCCACTTTGCTAAAGTATTTATTCACATGCTATATGTTGAATAAAATTCTCCAAGTCAGCTAGGGAATTGTAAAGAGAATCATCTGTATCATGACTTCTGAGAAACTTTCGAAGGGTATCTAAAGCACTCAAAGCCTCATTTTTGGATGGTAAAGGCTGTTCAGCTCCCTGAAGTCGATCACCTTCATCCTTATCTTCACCACCAACAAACGTCTCAGCTTTATCTGATGCACTTTCTTTGGCACACATCTTTTCATTATTTGTGGGCACTTCATAAGTTACCAAGCCGTCATCTAGAGCTACATATTCTTCCAAACACAAACCTTCTGGAAACTCTACTCCAGCTGCCCGTGCATGTGCAATCAAATCAAAATCACTTTCAACCTCATTGTTGCTATCATTTGTCTCAGTTTCTAATTTCAAAGTTGCTCCATTGTAACTTTTCACAATAGTCTCTGGTGTTATTTCCCTCCAGCACAGGTACAGCATATCAACTGCATCAAGAAGGGTCAGCATAAACTCTTTATTACTTTCTACACAGTCAACAAATCTTTTGATAAGACAGTGCCCGTATTTAACCTTCAGACTTCTGATAATCCTTTCTTTCATAGCTATATATGAAGAAGAGTCTGGAGGAAAGAACACTAATTTGACAGACTTCAGGTTCTTTACTTCTGTGTGAGCTGGGAGAGAATCAACAAGAATAACGACTCGGCGCTGCTGTGCTTGAAATCTGTCATCAAGTTTATGCATCCACTGTTCAAAGATTCCTGAAGTCATGCAAGCCCTATCATTTGCTTCATAATCCACTGGCAGCGATTTCACATTTTTGACAGAGCGTGGACTTTTGCTTTTTCCTATAACGAGCAGCGGGAGTTTCTCAGAGCCATCCATATTTGTACCCACCACTACAGTGATCCTCTCTTTGCTTTGTTTACCTACAGAACAAGCTTCCCCTTTAAATGCAAACGTGTTATGTGGTAACATCTGATACAACAACCCAGTCTCCTGTACCCAAAACACACTTTTTGGCTGATAGTCATTTAAATAACAAGGAAGCACATTTTGGTACCAAAGAGTTGGAGCATGCTCTGTAGCAGTAGCAGCTGCCTCTACGGGCTGAGCTCTGAAAACTAAACCATACCTCGACTTGAAACGATCGAGCCAGCCATTACTGCATTTAAAATCACAGTGTCCGAGTTTCTGGGCAAAATCATTCGCCTTGAGGCGCAACATAGGGCCATTTACCGGCACATTCAAGCACTGTGCAATTCTGTACCACTTCATCAATGCCTCCTCCAGGTCGGCATAAAAAGCAGTCCTCAGTCTTTTCCTTTTAGGATCAAACCGTAAAGTTTCAAAGGCTTCCAAAACTTTTTCCTTATTCTTCATAATCGAAGACAGGGAATTCCTCTTGATGCCATACTTGGCTGCAATGTCCGCCTTTTTCTTGCCGCTCTCCACAGCGCTTATGATGTCAACTTTTTCCTCGATAGATATGCTTTTTTTCCTTCTCACTGCGGGTTCGGGCAGGGCTTCTGCCATGGCAGCGAGCAGCGTCTCCCAGGCGCGCTCACCCGCACCCACAGCCGGGCAGGCGCGCTCCTGCTCTGCCGCTCCAGCAGCTTTCCCGGCCGGCCGCCCGATCCCAGGGGCACGGCCCTCGGCGGGGCTGGGGCAGCCTCCCGGGCGGTGCTGGCGGTGGTTGCCATGGCTGCCACCATAGACACGACGGCCTAGAGAGGCCACAGCCGTCATCCCCTTTCCGGCCCGGCGCTTCCGGCTCCTGCTGCCACCGGAGAAGGAAGAAAATAAAACTGTAGAGGGGCTGCCGGCGCCGCCCCGCCCGGCCTCCGCCGTCCCCCCTTCCCTCCCTCCGTCCTGCCGTCCCTTCCCCCGCAGCACGACACCCCCGGGGCCGCAGCGGCGCCGCCGGCAGGTGAGGGACGGGCTGGGCCGGGCCGGGGCGGCC